>CAAKHC010015778.1:33094-45768 GCA_901007825.1 Macroramphosus scolopax | reverse complement strand
CTGCAGTTATGCTCCTGTGATTAAGTGTTTGGTCAATCTGCCTTTGATGTGTGTTTGCGTGTGTGTGTATGTGTGTGTGTTGCGTGTGTGTGTGTGTGTGTGTGTGTGTGTGTGTGTGTGTGTGTGTGTGTCTGTGCGTGTGTCTTATTGGAGATGAATTACAAACACTGGGCCTCCATCAACAAAAGGAAAAAAAAGAAAGAAGGCAACCGTTCCACCGTTCCATCTTGTTACAGCTGAAGAGAAGACGGAGAGACGAACACTTGGCTTGATGAATTGAACCTATGTTATATATTTCATAATGTCTCATCAAAGGATGGAAGGTCTGGAAGGAAACTAAGATACAGCATGAATGGTGAAAGAGTCCCTGCCCATCCGGGACACTGTAAGATGTAATGCTAACGCCATGCATGGATCATTTCATTGGTCCAAACTGGCATTCTACTGGTTGGGGAGAGTTTCTGGACAAAATAATCCAAGAGCAGAAGAGAAATCTGAGAGGAGAAGTTCAGCGATAGACAGAATCAGTGTAAGTGTGAGGAGAAGGGCTGAAACTGGAAATACTCTATTCTCAAACTACAATAAATCTACTTGCAGGCACACAGTTTGAACAGAAGTGGTCTCCACACACTGATCACATGACCTCCCTGGCAGAGGTAATGACGTCAGAGATTCAACTCTCTGATTTAGTTTTGTGTCTGCTGACAGATCATGTCGGGGCAGCAGAAAGTTTCACTCTTCAAATCTGTAAAAGAGTGTCGTGAGGTACTGGAGGGCAGCATTACACTTCACGTCGAGCAACGATTACATCAGCCGGATCTTTGCCATCTGTCTCAGTGGGCTAGTTTTCAGAGCTGCACTTTGTTGGGCCGAGCTGTAAGGCAGGTGTTGTTGGGCGGTGCAGGTTCCCGAGGGGCCTCACCAGAAACTGGGACTGTTGCGGACGGCTGAACTGCAACTCAAATCTGCTCAGTATCAGTTTGGTCTATTTGTAAAAAGCAGTGAAGTGTATTGATGAGCAGCTACTGGTCAGAGACTCATGGTGGTTTATGAGTTTGGGATGCAGTTTGAGTAAACACACCGACATCATATCAATATTTAGCAGACGTCTGCCGTAAGGGTAAAGAAACCCTTAAAGAATTCACACCTTGTTTTACCAAATAACATCATGGCAGACCTCCAGCAGCTGTTCAAACCTCCATAAAACTACACAATCTTCCCTGGTCGTGCCTGGATGACCCGGGGAGCTGCACCACATGACCACTGTCCTCTCAGATGACAGCTCATGAGGGGACCCTGGGCTCGTCTTCAGGGACTCCGAAGTCGTCCGGCCTGGCGTGACAACCACCTTCCTCACATGGACCCTCCGCGGACGCCTTGTCACCCGCTGCTTCCACTGTGCTGACTCACAGAATAAAGTCTCTGCACGCCTGCTAGAAGCCAGGCAGCGACTACTAATCTCATTTATATAATGAGAAATCTTTTGTTTAATGCAACAACATCAGACTAAAGTTTCTGTCTGAACTCATCGACAGAAATAAACTTTTCTCTACCTTCATATTTCCACCTGTGTGTTAAGGTAAAGAACAAATTGGGTCAATATTCACATCCTTCATCCAGCTTCGAGGGGTACGAGGGGTCATCACACTGCAGGACTGACTGCTTTTCCGGCTCTGTACAATGTTTTTACTGAAGCTGAGACTTGTTTCTACATTATTAACCGCTGTCGATGTGACAGTAGTGATCAGGAGCTGCAACTGGACTGGGAATATATTTGGCTTCTGTCTGATATGCTAATGAAAAGGTTCAGTAAAGCAAATTATCCAACATTTCCTGACACATTTTGTGCACGACCGAATCTATTGTTGTTTGGCTGCAACGTTCATACCAACAGTTCTTTTTTTACCCTCTTTCACACTCTTGTGCAACGTTACATAATATAGGCAGCCCAGGTTTGTTTACCTCCAGGTGCTGCAGGAGAAGGGGGGGGGCGTCAAAATGCCCTTTTCATGGAAGTCATTACAAAATTGTTATTTCCGGAAAATTAAATATCTTATCAGGTTGGAGCAGCCTCAGCCGATGCACCAGGAAGTTTGGTTTTAAATGTTAATGAGAGGATTGTGGGTGAACCATTAAACCAATGGAAGAGGCTGTGTCTTTGTTGGCAGCCATCCTTCAGCCCGGTCACGGCGAGCGCCGGGTTTATCCTGCAATGTGTCTGGCCTACTTTAAAAAAAAAAAGGGATTTTGTAGTTTATAATTGAAAGGAGAGTTTTACTGGAGGGAGATTCATTTTTAGTCGTCGTCAAATCTGTTCCAGGGAGGTAGAGGACATCGTTACATGTTACATCTCTACGTATTCACAACGGATGTGTGTTTATTTTGTTTGTCAAACAAGGGCACGATATATCAGATGCTCCTGCTTCTTCCAAAAATGCTAAATATGCCGGTTTCCAGTTACAGACCTTTGGGAACACATCCATTTCTCCACGTTTTAAATTAAAATTAAAGCAGTTCAAGTTCAGTAGAGAAAAGTAAGAGTTAAGAACACAATTACCAACAACTGATCGATACAATTTTAATGCCAGTTTCTGCAAAGATGGAAATAAATGAGTCCTGAAAGTTGCTGCAAACAACCGTTCGATGAGGACTTACAAGCCTGGACGGGATCTTGCAGCCTCCATGTGGTCTTCTCAATGGGTGGATACATTTTTCGGGGCCATGATGCAACCTCCACGTAGATGATATTGACCCCCTTAACACAGAGGTATGATTCAAACACTGGAGGCATCAGTCTGAAGTTGTTAGGTGGTGATCACTGCTGGACTTTTCCCCTGGTAGGAGACTCATGGTTTATTGTTTATCTCTATTTGGGGCAAAGCAAAGGCCTTTTACATTTCCTATTTCAACTATGAAATTCACAATTCTGACATAGTTGAAAGTAGATCAAAGGGCTCAACTGGAGGTGTGTTTATGTGGAACTTCCAAAGGCAGCAGCCCAACATGGATCACGGCTGAGATCGAACCGGTGACGCACAAACAGATGAACCGAAATGGAGACTGCATGTTCCTCTTAGATTTCTGTTTTTTTTTTTTCAGGGCTTATTATTACTGTCATACCTCCTTAAAACTTTATAAAAGTAAGCTCGGGTGTCCTGAATGTGTGTTGACAGCTCAACAGCAGATAATACCAGCACTTGATTTGAAGTTATGTGGAGGTGTAGGATGTCGAAGAGAGAAACATGAAAAAGACACAAAAAACAAAACACTTCTTCTCGCTCCGGAGTTTTTATCGGCGGTTTCACAGGAACTGAAATAACTTTTCATATTATGCATCAGTGACAGACGTATCACAAACTTTCTGACTTGAATGCTGAAGTGAAAAAGGAATTTCTGAACAATTTCTCTTGTCCTTTTTTCTTAAAAAAAATCCATGTCCAGTGCAGAGGAATCCGTCTGCTCTAACAACCGCAATTACTGCCAGCTTGAGATGTGACAGTGTAAAGCAATCAAGCCCACAAATAAAAATCAAATATTTTCTCGACTTCTGTTTAAAAAACAACAACTTATCTGGGATGTGATCGGAATCGGTGCAGCCATGTGTGTTGTGTATCAGCTGACCCACAAAATTACAGATGGTCGTTCTGTTGCTTTAAAGCGGATGCTGGAACCACTACGGGTGGGACAATAAAAACTATTGACGATTGACCCTAGAGGTCGGCACCTGGTAAAAGAGTGGATTACGTCAGAGACGGTGACCGGTCAGTAATCACCTGCTGAATACTGAAAGATAAAACATAGTTAAACATTCTCAGGTGGTTAAGAACAAACTTAGTCGTCAATGCACATTTAATGAATGTCACTTGGGATTTCCTTAATTACCTCTTACTGGTTTGAATAAAAGGACATATAAGAGAAAACATAGAAAGCACTCGTGCATGAGGCAGAATCGTATGTACTTGTTTTTCTGTAGCACTTCAAAATAAATGTCTTTCTCTCGGTGGCAGCAAACTCTCCATGGAAACACCAAGGATAAAACATGGCATTAATGTCAATCCATATTTTAGTGACTTTGTTTTGTGTCCCTCAGCTCATCTTTCCATATAAAACCACTGCGAGCAAAAGCACTTCACAAGAACACTCAGCTGGAGGAAGTCCACCCCTTTGCCCTCCAATATAACCTCGGCTGCATCTCACCGCAGAGACAGCTATTTGATATTCGCGACGTAAATGAAAACATGCTGGACCGGCTTGTGTCTCTGCCCCCGGTTTGATTTGAGAGTGCCTCTGCTCGGTCTTCATGCACAGCACACTGATGAAGAAACCACTTATCATTAAGTGGCTGGCATTGTTATACATCATGTTATCAGCTAATATATGCATTATTACTCCAGGCGAGGTCCCACGCTTTGTCACTGTGCATACCTAATAGCAAATAGAGATGTGAAGTCTCATCCAAGCCCTCGAGTTCTTCTCAGGTGAAAGTTAGGGTCACATGTCCTAACAGCATGAGAGCACACATCAGTTCTGTGGAAAACTAAATTTCTTAGAAATATTTGCAAATGCACAAAGAGAAATATCATCACAGTGGGAGGAAGTCACTCTGGTTACACCCGCCGAGTTAGCGCTTAGTTTCTGAGCTGCACAAAAAATATCTAAAATTGAAAAATGATGTCTTGTTAGTGCCTGTAAGAGAGGCAACAAGGCTGTTTTAATATGTTTACGTCTGAATTGAGTCACCATCGGCATCACATTTCTTGAAATCTACGTCAGATAGCTACATATTAATCTTCATATTATTACTTTGTAATGTAAACTGTGCTAACAATCCTAGCAAAGCCTATGTAAATATGTTTGACAGGCAAAGTGCTGTCAGTACTGTAAGGTACATTTTATTTAAGTCAGAGTGGATAACAGATATTACTAGAAAACAAATAAGCGGGAAGCTATCAAGCTCACTGCTCACTCAGTTTGCTTCCATTAGTCGACATCTTGACTTCTTCAATTTGTTACTGCCTGAGTGATTTGTGTTGTTGCTTCCTGTTCCGGTGAGTGTGTCAGTGTTTCTGTAAAATAGAAAGTGCAAAGTAGCAGAGTGAAGAACAACTTAGTAAAAACAAGTCATCACATCTCTATCAGGATTGTTAGCTGCTAACGTTAGCTGCTATCACGTTAGCTGCTAACGTTAGCTGCTATCACGTTAGCTGCTAACGTTAGCTGCTATCACGTTAGCTGCTAACGTTTGCTGCTAGCACAAGTTTGCTTTACATTGTACATTTGTCAATTAGCTGACGGCTTTTCTCTTAAGCGACTAACAATAATTCTTATAGCAAACAAACAACTAGTTATTTCTTAAAACAAATTGAGACACTGCCAACTGTTAGCTGTGAACATTAGCGGCGTACCTAAGCCACCAACGTTTGCAGCGAACATTAGCTATTTTAATGTTATGTTAATGTTATCTTTCTATCAAAAATCTACAACGGTGCAGCTTAAATTGGTGTTGTTGCTTTATTTTTCTTTGACTGTGTCAATCTTAAAACACAATGTTCAGTATCATTCAGTAATTATGTCCATGTACCACTTGCACATGAACATTGTAAGTTTATAGCAAGTTGAAAGGATCAACTGTTGAACCTAATTAATTTAATTTAAACAGATACTTGTTTGTTATATTCCCTGTTTAAGAGAGACGAGGAGGAGAAGGGAGGGAGGTTCAGGGGAGATGTTTGAGCTGTTTCTCTGTGTTATGTGTCATGTAGAAGCAGAGTGGAGAGGAAGAGGAGGAGGAGGAGGTACCCGATGGCAGGGTAAAGTTGAAATCCCTGGGGGGAGGTGTCTGTCAGCCACATGCTCCCGCTGGTCCTCCCTGAGCCAGGCCTTTTTGTTATGCTGATGTAGTCTGCCTTTTGTCCAAGACACTGATGGAGAGTGTGTCTGTGAGGACAAGAGAGAGAGAGACGTGGAGTTTTAAAACATATTGCAGATTGAACATACAAGATAAACTCTGCTTGCTCGCTTGCTTTTATTGTGTTTGTCAGTTGTTTCTTGTGCTTTTTCATATCTTTAAAATGTACTTTACAGATACATTTCCTCGCCTTGGTACTCAGAGGGAAGACAAAGAACAGCAACATATAACAGTATCACATGGCTGAAGAGAATTAAAAGACATGCTGGCACGAGTCAGGATGAGAAGTGAACCTCATCTAGGGTCTGGTGGCATGAGTGGAGTGTAACCTAGAGACACAGAGAGAGAGAGAGAGGATGAAAGAAGGTGTCCCCATCCCCTTGCGTCCAGCCCCCTCCTTTGACGTCACTGGCTGAGAGACACAAAACAAGCCGCTTTCTGCTGAGCTCCTCACTCGATTCTCACTCGCACACTCATGCCATCACCCTCAGACACGCAGCACCACTTGCCTCGTCAACCGCTCAGCAGCCCCTCAGCCGCTGTTCGCAGGCTAACAAGCAGCTCCACACCAACACACTGCACTCTCGCCACAAGAAAACCACTTCAGCAGAAGGACCGAAACATGCTTCATCTCCTGTGAGTGATGGCTCGTTCTGTGTGAAGCTGCCAACGGGAGCACAAGAAGGGGGTAAAAAAAAAAGAGGAGCGCAACCCTGACCCAAACCCCATCTCAGAAAGCAGCAGATGTGACAGGGACAAGAGAGGCGGAGAGAGAAACACAATCTCCCCCACCCCTCCTTCCCTCATCTGGGAGAACAATACCCAGCCTCCAGTTGGGAGAGGGTCAGCTTTTGTCCCTCTCGCCACGCCACCGCTCAAGAGAGAGGAGCAGACAGACGCGCTGACACAGTGACCTGCTGCTGTGTGAGAGAAGGAGCAAAACAGTCGCTGCGCTCGAAACACTTTGATTCAGTACTTGGACAGCTCCTGAGCGACGGCGGCCGTGTGTTTCCATGTGTGTGTAGACTGATCTGGTGAGGAACCAGAGCACAGACCTAAGAACCAACAAATGGAGCCCCCGTGTTCACTCCAGGTTGTCCCCTGCGGTGCCTCACTGTCCCTGGGATCGCCGAGCATCACCGCCAGCCTCCATCAGAAGCAGCTCTTTGAGAAGTTTTGGAAGGGGACTTTCAAGGCCGTTGCCACTCCACGACCGGGGAGCGTCATCGTGGCCAGCATCACCGCACGCAGGAGGGTGACTGAGTGAGTTCTCACATTTTTAAAATCATGCTTTTCAGCTATGTCGTTGAGTGATGTCTCTGACTGAGAAGGTGGTTGTGAAGTAATTAGTGAGGCTTATTTTCTTATTATGATAAGGCTGATTGTCTATGGGGACACACAGGTTGTTGTGTGCTCCTGTTAAGACATCATTACACCGGATGTTCCCAAAGGGGCGAGCATTTAACAAAGAGTATTAGTTGGGAAAACATCCAGACTTGCTGTATTTTTAACACAGCGCAAGATGATGCAGAGTTTTGGGTCATTTACACGCCAAAAGACATCTAATTGTTGAGTTAAAGATGGGATAACAATGGTTATATAATGGAACGTAGATGCCTGATAATAAACCTCCAGTTTGTGAGCAGAGACGATCATTTTCCAAGTTTCACATGTAACAGTGTCACAAGAAAAAGTCTCTAAGGAATTACCCGCACCACAATCCTTTCCAAGTCCTAACTTCCATTTCACCGGACCTTTAGCGTACCGTTGACACATCACAGGACGTTGTGATTGCTTCGAACGTCTTTCACCGTGCATGCTCGATGCTTTCCATAAAGCATGGATGTCATGACCGCTGAAGGTGACGCGTTGCTTTTGTACGTACGCAAAATTGGCATATGCACTGTAGGCAATGGGAGAGAGTAAAGTTGTGTTATTTGTGTTCCAACTTGTGAGATCTGGTTGTAAAATCGGTGCTTTCTTCTCCTCCGAGAGATAAAGAACTCAAGATTTGTCTTTGATTCATCAACATCTGTACGAGCGTCCGCTTTGCATGCAGCTGCACACACGTGTCACACAGACAAACACAGATGGCACACAGAGTGTGATGTTCGGTTAATTGTCCCCTTTAAAGGTCACGTGGAAGCATGGCTGTGCCTCTAATGTCAGGCTCGGTCCCCCCCGTCCTCCGTGACATGGCTTTGTGCCAGAGACAGGAGCAACGGGTCACGTGTTTGTTTCCCCATCTTTCACGTCTCCGACCAAAGGTTAGCCTCACAGCTTCAGAGAGGAGGAGAGGGAGGGAGGACATCTCCTCTTCCTCCTAATTCCTCTCATCCAATCTTACCTTACTCCATCGTCCTTGTGCATGCAGAGACACCTCTGCATATGCAACAGCTGACATGATAAATGCTCACACAGGTAGAACATTACAGACACACAAGCGCTTGTGTGTTGCTTAACCAGTGATATATCTTGCTTGGGTTACCTTTGAATGGTTTCGACACCCACGATCAACTCTCTTGTGTGGAATTAGCTATGTTAATGAGGATTGGAATGGGCCCATTTCATCCAACATCAGCAAGCCAGCGGAAAGGCACACTGAACCAGATAATGTGTCTGTAATGGCTTCTATTACAGCAGGACCGTAATGCTGCACACGGCCTGCTTGTAAAGGATTTTATTAGCTTGTGTTAGATCTCAGAGTTTCTACAGAGAATATGAAACAAATGTGCGTTTAGCTCAGCTCATGGCTCCAAATGATGACACTGTCAAATCGACCATAGTGGGGTATATAGCATGAATTGAAATCTATTCGGGGAACCTGGCAAAACAAAAAAGAAAATCAGATACAAAGCCCACAAGAAAAAAAAAAAAGGAAAAAGAAATGTGGCACAGTGACATGAACTGAGCATCCTTTCTTGAAATAGCTGGAAACTCTGAAGTGGGGCCCAGCTGTCTGTTCAACTTTAGCGTCCCCAGGAAGGAAGCTCTCCTCAAGTGGCTCAGGCCCACCACAGGCTTCGTCCGGCTGACAGTGATGATGATGGCAGCGTGGCAGGGACCAGAGAGAGCCAACGTCCCCAGAGAGCAGACATAATGTTGCTAATTTGCCCGGGTCTGTTTGTGAAGGAGTGTCCCCGCTGTCCGCTGCTGCTCTGAAATGCAGAGGGACTTTTGGGTTGATACAGATAGTAAATAATGAGTAAAAACACAACAAACAACATCCACACAGGAGGCTCAGGCGTCACCCCCTCCTCCACACGGTAGTGTTGATGTTGCCCGGGCAGAGTGTGACTGAGGATTGCTTAGACCATCAGAATGCATGGCCTCAGGCCTGCTCCTCTGCCTCGTTCTCTCCGAGGAGGAAACATCATTAGTCACTTTGGATAACTGAGGGCTGATGAACAATGGCAGTGAAAGTGAGGGGGCATTATATACAGCAAGCAGAGAGGGAACGAATGGAAGAGACAGAAGGAGAGCCACGGGGAGATGTTTCATGTTCAATCAGCCCCAGTCTTTTTCTCTCTTTGCAATGTCCTCGCCGTTCCTCTCTGTTCTTCTCCTCCTCCTCCTCTCTTGACTTCTGAAATAAAAATGCTGTAGGGGCCCCGGGAACACACAGAGGAGTAATTAGAGTTTGTTGTTCTCTCTCCGTCCTCTCTCTATCTCCTCCTCTCCAGGCCAGTCACAGAGAGGAGGGGAGGAGTTGGCCCGGCTCTGTGTAGTGGGGTGGAGCTTTGCTCAAAACTATTATGACCCTGCAAGCTGTTTCGTTCAAGTATGTGTGTGTGTGCATGCATGTGTGTGTGTGTGTGTGTGTGGGGGGGGCTTCTCATTAAAGAAAGCAGTCTGGCTAACTTTGGGTTGTGTGTGTGTGTGTTTCGGAGTGTTTGTATGTGTGCATTCATGTGCATCTGTATAGAGATGTATTCCAGAAAGTGCAAGGGTTTGAATCGATATAGTGTGTGTGTGTGTGCGAGCTCATTGTGTGTGTGTGTGGTGTGTGTGTGGGTGTTGCTGCCATGTTAGTGGGGTCTTGTCCAACTCTGGCAGATGGCAGGCGAGAGAGCAAGAGAAAGAGAGAGAGTGCAGGGAAAAGGGAGGGTGTGTGTGTGGTGGGGGGGTTCAGGCCTCTTACTCCAGCAGATGCTGGTTTAGCAAAGGAGAGAAGAAAATCTTGTACAGTGACGGAACCAACGGTTATATAAAGCCAGGTGGACAAAATAACAGGAACAACCAGAGAGTTAAACACCTTCAAATCAAACAATGGATCATTGTACTGACTTGCAACCGTGTCAGAGGCTGTTTCCTTATATTCACTCTACGGCGTCATGACACTGCAGATGACATCCACACATGTAAAAGAGCCTTTTTTCCCCCCAATGACTCCAATCATTGTTCTCCAGCTCGCAGAACCTTCACCTGCTGCGAGTGTTCTTGGTTGTTTTTGGCTGAGGGTGCACCCGCTCGCTGTCGTATCCCTAAATATAACTGGTTACAGACCTCCTCCCTCCTGATTGGCCGTGGTAACTGAAGAGGGATATCAAACCGGGAGAGTTTGACCTTCCCCCGGACTCGTGCCCCTCAGGTTCTCCAGCTCTCTTCTCCACCTCTAATATCACTTTCTTTTTGATCGTTTGCCCAACGATGGAACGGAATCTGAATGTCAAAACTGTAGCGTATAAGGTCTGTTCTGATGCGCACGAAAATAAATCGTATTCACAGTGGGAATAAATGAAAATGGGAGAGACTCTCAAACACAAGCACTCAGAGCTCCAGTTAGGACAAAGCCCCCCCTCGCTCTCTCTCTCTCTGAGAATGACAGACAAGATTTAGTGATGGATGAGGGGTTTGTCTGCCATTATTCATCTCTCTGCCTCTGCTCTCTTCATCGCTGAGTATCTCTTCCCCTCCTCTCCCTCTCCTCACATCAGCATCTCTCTCCTTCCTGCCTTCCTTCCTTCTCCGGGTATCTTTCCAGCGCGCGTTAACTCGCCCTCTCTGTGTCTGTGTCATATTACTCAGAGCGCACAGGATGCGTCTGCTGAGGCATGCTGACGAGAGAGAGAAGGAGATGATGCCGACTCCCCAGGCAGGAAAAAGGACTCATCACCCAAATGGATTCCCATATTGATTCCCGCGTAGTCAATCCATTTTGAATCAAACCGGTGCCTGTAGCTTGAGACTTGATGCAACCGGTTCCACTGTGTTTTACAGCAGGATGCATCGAGTGTGTCGGGGGAGTTATATCAGGGGTGCTAATTGGTGGTGTGGATTTATATTTGATATTGATTTCCGCATGGCTAATCCATTTGAATCAAACCAGCTTGTCATGATTTACAACCTTGATACACCGTCACAACATTACACGTCATTTAATCATGTAAAGAAATCACGGTAGCTGAGATTTGGGGGATTCTTTCTACTTGATGGCGTGTTGAGGGGGAGCGGTTCCGAGCGTGAGGATCAAGAGTGTTTCAGTTGATTCACAGGGGCTTGAAAGAACAGAGAACTTCAAGGCTTCAGATGTGTAGAAAAAAAAGACTCACTCCGGTGAAACGAAGAATTTAAAAGGATTCGAAAGGCTTTTACGTGACAATAACACTTAAATTAAAATGTCACGAGTAGTGAGAGTGATGACGCACTTTTACTCAACAAAACAATATGAAAGTGCTTCTCCTGCTGCTGACTGCATCACACTTCAGTTTGGCTCTTTTGCATCTATATAACATTTGTGGTAAAATAAAAGCCTGCAGATGTTATCGCTTTACAAGTGTATTAATAATTGGTATTATTACCTCCAACAAGGATGATATGTGGTGGTTCGGTTTGGTAGCAGGATTACTGCTGTCTGGATCCTGATAACAGATTAAGCTTCGGCTGTCGGCCTTGAGTGGAGATCAACGTTCTCCTAGTGTACTTCTAGTTAAGTAGCTGAAGAACGGGGGACTTATTTTAACTTTCTGTTAATGTAGCTGTAATTTTAGATTCTGGTTTTGGATTTCCTCCGGGTACTCCGGTTTCCAAGAACCAACAACACGCAGTTGGGTTAATGGGGAACTCTTGACTTGTCGGTCCGTTTTGTGTCCTTCTACAGAGTTAGAAGAGCTTGACTCATGCTACGGGGGCTTGCTGACCAACCCCCCCTCCAGCTGGAATGGGCATGACGCGTCAGGATGATTCAGTGACGGGATGCGTTCACTTTTATAAACGAGGCCAAGAAACCTGACAGTCGCTGCACAAAGAGAAAGTGTTAAAGTCAACAATCGCCTCCGGGGACGATGTTTGAAGCTCACTTTGACGTTTCCAAAAATTCCTCTCATCTCCGCGTCACCAGAGGTGCAAACCTGGGAGAAATGAACTGAGCTTTAATAACACACTTATTGATTGAGACGATCCGCTGCACTTCAGCGTTAACTTGAGGTGGATGTTTAATATCTATGGTGCTGCTGATGGATAACAATGACTCAAAAGAGTCTTTGATATTTGAATCTAGCCAAGCTCTTTCTTTTTTCTTCTCGTATACACACTTGATAAAAGGGGTTGTGTGCTCCTTTGTTGTTATGAATCAGAGGACGGAGCTGCTGTAAACCCCTCTGGGCGGTGTGTACAAACACACACACACACACACACACACACACGAGTGCACTACAAGCCTTGTGAGGACTTTCAATGGTCCTAACTCTGGGCAACTGTCCGTCAAGTCAATTAAAGTGTTTGTCTTTGACACTGACAGGCTCCTTTTGTTATCTTCAGTGTCTGA
>CAAKHC010015778.1:4233-32834 GCA_901007825.1 Macroramphosus scolopax | reverse complement strand
GGGACTTCCAGCCTTGGCCTGTTAAACGCTGCCTCACACACACACACACACACACACACAAGTGCACTACAAGCCTTGTGAGGACTTTCAATGGTCCTAACTCTGGGCAACTGTCCGTCAAGTCAGTTAAAGTGTTTGTCTTTGACACTGACAGGCTCCTTTTGTTATCTTCAGTGTCTGACAACAACATAGATAAACCTCCTTTTGTTTGCGGTTACGTCTCTCTCAGTCGTTTATTTGTGTGGATAACAAGCAGAGGACGAACGTGTGCAGCGTCTCATTGAATCACAGCCGCCGTTGTTCATTGCCAGCACGTATTTAGTTATCCTCCTAATTTATGGATGAAGTTACTGGGTGCTTGTTGCCGATGCCCGTAGATTTAGCTAAAAACAGTAGCCCATCTTTGAGATAGTTTGTGTCTCAGTTGAAGGGCGACTGTAACACAGTCACACACTGTTGACGTCCTGCACCTCGGCTCCGTAACAGATTTCAGAGGGAAACCTGACACACGTCGTTCTCTGTCGGGTTCTTTCTTTGATTTGGTAAGAAACAGTTGGAGCCTGTCAGTTGCAAAAAACTGACGACCGGGTGCCCCGTCCTTTACGTTGTCATGTAGACGCCCGCACATGGGGGCATTGGACCCAAGTGGAAAAACACCAGAGTTATCCTTTAATACCTAATTAACCCTAAAACCAAGCCTGGAGGTGTCTCAGAAAGGGAGGAATGTCCCAAATATCCTCACTTCCCTAAAGCATCCTCAAGGACGTCTTGCTCCAAATAGATATAACACAAGCTGTAGACATGGACAACCATAGTGCAATAAAAAAACATGGAAATAAGGAATCTGTATACGCAGGAAAACATGTTTCTATATTGCTTGCATGCATGAATATATATCACAACAGAACATATTATAAGATATTAACAATATTCAGTTGTTATAATGGATTCTTTCTGGGTTTGGCCTTGTGGATGTTTGGTCCTTGTAGTGACACGTAAGGAAGAATACAAACTTCTTCCACAAACATGAAGACAAAAGCACAGACAGTACATTCAGTATATATCACATCCAACCATACAGGGGATTCAACAGGATCCAAGTCCTCAGGGGCAGAACAGCAGCAGCCTTTCCCAAGATGAAAGCAAAGACCTGAGCGTTAACCCTTCCCGTCATACTTCATCTCTGGGCTCCTCTGAAATGTTCCCCCCTCAGGGATCACACTTCCCTGCCGGTCGGCCACATCGGCGAGGAAAATGCCATCCATTGCCGTCTTCCTGCGGCTCCTGGCTACTTTAGTATCGTGTACTCTAGCAGACCAGATAATATTTGAGGGTCAAGTGTTACCAGAAGCTTTGATCAAACTCACGTTAGTAGACATGATGTTTGTATTCAACATTAGATACCTGGTGTGACTGTGTGATACTAATGTCAGGCGTCCATTTCTGCACAAAAATCTATTATTTTTTAAATCCTCTAATTTCTCACACTGGCGTCTCGCTTTTAGAGTTGTAACAATGCTTAAGTGTCTGAAACGGGAGGAAGGTCACTCTGAATCAAGCAGAACTTTTTAAATGTTTTGTAGATTTGCCAGCTGCTTAATTCTGCAGATGAAAGCTTGAGCTTTTTGTCCCACTGACTGATTTAACTGAAGATATTTTCTGAGCTCGTTGTGTGTTTGTGTGTAACACCTCTCAGTCTGCAGTTAAATAAATGTACCACAGCAAAAGGTACAATAATAGAAAGTGGGTTTATTCAAACAGTGCTTGGAAATTGAGCACCAACTCTCTCTGGATTGACAAGAACAATAAGACAATTTTATTAAAGCTGTGTGCAAACAGCATTACAGAGAAATGTTCTGCTCCGATGGGGGGGGGGACTAATTTAGTTTGTGCTTTGTTTTTCATGCATGAATTAGTTTAATTCCAAAAAATCTCTGTTTCGTGTTTCGCCCGCCTGCTGCATCGTACTCACGTACTCAGCTCTCGACAGAACTCAAATCGAATGCAGATCTACGCTGCACCTGGCTGCACTTACTTTATGTTGAAAATCGAGGGCGCTGACATTTAAAACGACTGATGGCATTTAAGCCCATTAACATAGTAAATTGTGTTGCTCACTCGCACCATGTCAGTTCGCAGAATGCAGAAATAAATATAACATTTGGAGGTACAAAGGCCGGGGGCGTATTATAAATGCATTAATGATGTCTGCAGTGTTGAAACAGAAGTTTGTCCCTTTTGAAAAGTGAAGTCATTTTTCAGCGCTGCCTCCGTGTGGGGGTGCGGCTGCACAACGTCAAGCTGAACACTAAACATTAACATTGAGGCATGAAGAGGCCCAAACATCTCACTCTGCACCAGGATGCTGGACCTTCTCACCAACAGACCACAGTCAGTAAGGATCCTGGCACAGGAGCTCCACAAGGCTGCGTGCTCAGCCCCCTGATCTTCACCCTGCATGCGGCCCCACGGCTGTGCAGCAAACTGCAGTTGGCAAGTGCAAGAGCTACATCTTTGCATCAGATTTCTTGGTGTGTAACTCACAGAGGACCTCTACTGGACTGATAACAACAAAGCCCTGCAGTGTGTCTACTCCATCTTGAAGCTAAATAGAGACGGAGTGGGTGGCTCAGCAGGCAGAGTGGTTGTCTAGTAATTGGAAGGTTAATGGTTCGACTCTGGCTCCTCCGTCGACCGAGTCAAAGTGTCCTTGAGTCAGAACTCCTGATGAGCTGCTTGGCACCTCGCAGCTCAGCCTCCGTCATAAGTGTGCCACTGTGAATAAGGCACAATCTTAAAGTGCTCAGATTACTGTAAAGGTATAAAAGGCGCTAGATAAATGCACCACATTTACCTTTTCACCCTGGAACCCATCATGTGCTCCTGAGGTATCATTGACAGCTGGTTTTGGGAGCTGCATTGCCTCCAACCACAAGACCTTGCAGAGCATAGGGAAACCTGATGCCACACACTATCCTTCCCCCTGGACATTTTTATATCCACAATGTAACCAACATTGAGCGCGAGCCCACTCATCCCCTCCAGAGCCAATTAAGTCTCCGGCCATCTGGACGTCTGCTCCACCAGACTGGGCAAGCGCCTCATCCATCAGGTCATCAGGATGCTGAAGTGTTTCCCTCTTTGTCATCCAAATAGTCTGGAGAGTCACTCACTCTCTCCGACCCCCCTACATGTCCAACATTGTATATATACTGTAATATAAACTCACCATTCACCAGATTTATTTGAACACACGGCTGAGTTGACCTGTCAGGCTGAGGAGTGTATGAGATAAAAATAATAACAAAAGAGGTTGGATGGAAAAGGACGTGGGTTGGAATCAAATGATGAAGGAGGGGGATGAAAAGAAATGAGGGCCATTTGGATATTGTCCGTTTTTCAGAGGACACTAAAGCAGCCAAAGTTATTACGTTGAATCTCAAATCGCAGCTCATGAATAGAAGTCCTGTCTTTGCCGAATTGGGAATTGAATTATATGTTGGCACATGATGTACAACATTGAATAAACTCATAACACTCATCCAGTCCTCTGCTGGCTCTAAATGAAAAGGACGGTTTGTAAATCTTACAGCCAGTGAGGGACGACCTCTTCCTTTGCAGCAGGCCGATAGAGGCACATCTTACGCATTACTCCCTTTTAAGATCTTCCCGAAACCACTGATGACCCGGCACATTATTGTCTGGCCTGCAGCGTGGAAGCAGCACAGTGAGGAGGATTTGAGTATAGTGAAAATAGTACCGTAAAACATGATTTTTGGCGCTACGAGTCAGGTCAGCGTGCAGGTTTGAAAGCTGTTTAACACAAACACCCTGACCACACTGCGCAGACTCTTTTCCCTCCACAGTCCCAATTAAAAAAGTCCTTCTGACGTTATTGTTTGCTATTATAATATTTTTTCTCACTTCATTATTCTGCTTGTTATTGCAACACATTTATGCAAATTCAAATGCGGCGAAAAGTCTGTAAAGTGGTGACGGCGTATCCATCACGCACGGTCCATCTGGATCCGCTCTCATTCAAACACCCTGCAGCCGGCTGTACGTCAACATGAGGCTGAGAAGCTGCAGGTGTTCATCTCCTCCCTTTGAAAACAAAAGAAGACAGTCAAAAGTCCTGTCGTATGATTACATTTTTTTTTTTTTGATCAATGCCCCTCATTATCTCATACGACGGGGTTTAACGATATCACAGCCGAAAAAGTCATAATCCTGATATGATTAGCGATGCTTTGGGGGGTGCAGACAGTTATTGCCACATCCAGCTGCAGTGTGCCACGAGGAAGCACCATCGCTCATGATGACAGAAGACGGCTGAGATCCTTCTCACTGACGGAGGCAGAGGCACCTCATTAAATATGAATACACAACCCAGAGATGGCATATTGGAAGATCTGAGAACTCCTGTAGAAGTGGAGCTGAAACCTTTAACTGTGGAGTCAGAAACCTCCCAGGAGCACTTTGATTAGAAGCACACACACATATATTTCTTTGCTTGTTGTAACTGGACGCCTGAGGCGGTCGTAGTATTCATTATTAAAATGCAAACTTATCAAAGTCAACTCCTCATCACTTAAATGAAATAATTTCAAGGCTCAGTGGCTTCCACATCTCGGCCTCGTCCCATTTCTCATTCTTTGCCCGACCGTCCTCGTTGCAGCACGACCGTCTCGTGTGAAACGGACACCATTTGCATAACTCACGCGGGGGGGAAAGGTTGTGGCAGTTGATGTCGCGGATACAATCGGAGACGGGAGCGAAAGGAATTAATTAGCCGGACGTGGTACTTCCTTCCCCGAACCTCCGCAAGTGGTTCTTGTACTCTGACGCGTTTAAGGTCACAGGAAGAAAGAAAGAAAGAGGAGCGTTTCTTTGTTGGATCTGTTTGTTTATCACTCAGTGAAAGGGAATATTTTATGCCACCAAGCCTTTTATGATTCCAGTTAAGTAGTCCCAACACTTTAGCCCCATTATGTTATTGATTCTGTTTTCAATGGATTCATAAATGATGCATCCACTTTGTTGCCTTGTAAATTACTGCTCTTATATGAGCACTCAAGTCTACCAACGGGCCGGGCGTCAGTTTCCCTGCATGCTTTGTTCATTTTTATTATTTTAAAGCGACCATATACATTTTGACTGTCTTGTATCTGAGGGGGTTGAGGGGCCTGTTGATCAATACCGCCGCCTCCTGAGTTCAAGACACTCACAGCATGTAACAGCCAGTCATTAGCGTTGTTATAGGCGCTCGAGGGAGGATTTTAATGTGACAAGGACGTGGTGTCACAGACTGCGAAGCACCCTTCAACGTTAACAGCTATCACAGAGGGGAGGGATGCGAATGGTCCTCCACGTCAGCCGGAGCTCGCTTGGTAACCGGTGGATGTAGGAGGAGCTCTGATTTTATGAGATGTGAACCAGGATGGATGAGGATTGATAACAAGACAAAACAGAAAGTTGGGATGAGAGGGAACTGATTATGACCACAACAGGTGGTGTTGCAGGTGCGAAAGTGACAATAAAGGGAGGAGTTAACTCTCAATCGTCCTGATGACCCTCCACTGTCAGCCAATCACTGAGCAGCTGCTTCTCAGACAGTGGGAGGGGCCTAACAGTGGTTTTGTGCAGGTAAACTGTGTCACCCTATAAATGAATCTCATTAGGAGGTAATTAAGTGAGTCAGTTGCAGCAGGCAGATGTCATTCGCTGCTCCTCAGACGTAGAATCAATAGATACTGTTGGCCACTCTAGCAGAGATCTTTCTCCTGATGATGCTCTTCGATGCACACATAACACCGTTTGTGTCATTCTCTCGAAGTAGACTTCTACGTTTGAAGAAATTCAGCTTATTTCATGGCACACATAGCGACACCGGAAGAGAATCAGACTGTAATCAGACTCACTTGTAATCACACAGATCACGCAAGGTCGGAGACGGATGTGAAAGGCAATTCCGTAAGTGCGCAGCGTTTTATATTTCGGGTACATAAAGGGAACAAAAAGGCAATTCAAAGGGCTTTACATCAAACATTAAAGGCATTATAAAGAGACATATTGTAAGAAGACATTTAACTACAATAGCAACAATCATGAAGGAGAAAAATAGATAATAAAAACAAGCTAAAAGATCAGGTTTGTTGTGCGTTCTTAAGTCCAACCAGATGTTCCATCACTACAAGCACCGACTGCTTCTGGAGGACTGAATCACTTTCTAGTGCAACTACTAATTAATGATGCGTTAGCCGAGACGAGTATCTTCAGCCGTACGCTATGTGACGTAATGACACTTGCATGTGACTTCCAGGACAACTTTAAAACGTCTCCTCTTCATCAGAGGGTCTGAAGATGAGCTTGTTTGGTTTGAACTTCTGTTGCTAAAAGACACATTACATGATTTGAAGTATATATTTCAACCTCCCGCGGGGGGACTCGTCGTCGGATGGAGCGACCTTGCAAGTTTCAGTGACACGCCCTCCCTAACGCCACTTCAGATGAACGTAGGTCAAGTAATCGGAGATGATTGTGAGCAGCGCTGCCATGCGAAGTGTCAAGCTGAAGGTCAGGGGAGTGACAGCGTGGCAGGTAGAGAGCTGCGCAGAGGATACAGACCTGAGTTCACAGGCTCATCTTCCCAGTGTGCTACTCGCGTGAGCCTCATTCCCACTGACACCGCAGTAGCCGGCACATTCCACTGAGAGCTGATTAGGACGAATGGAGCTGACAGGTTTGTCACTGCTCCCGGAGCGAGAGAGACGTGCTCGTAAGCTGAGTGGAAATCTCCTGTTCTGTCAGGACCAATCACACAAATAGAAGATATGACCCTTCTAGCGAACTTTGGAGAAAGTGAAACCTCTTTCGCATTATTGGACAATAAAGTTTTCTCTTTAACGCCAACTCAAGTGCATTTTAAAGGGATAGTTTGTAAGTTTTATGACCAGCCAGCCCTGGAGTTTATGTCTTTTAATTCCACTTTGTTCACTAAGAGGTGCCGCAACGTTACGGTAATGTGCTTTTAGTTTGAAGTGTGAAGTGCTTCCTTGTTCAGCTCTTCTACAAATTGTACCTTTAACGAACCTCCTAGTATACCAACATATATCAAAGCTCATGCTAAGGAAGTTAGCATGTCCTTGTTTCTTACAATAGGGGTGTGAAATATAAAGTGCCAGCATGTTCAGCTCTCTCACCCCGGACAACAAAACTTTGTTTCTCTTCGTCATCGATAACATAATGTCTCCATCAGTTTCATATTTGCAGACTGCAGAACATCGTTAAAGAAAGTCATCATCTTTCCATGACATCAGCACACTGGTCGTTCGCCACCAGGTTGCTGCGGCTGCTCCGCTCTGTAGAAACGGCTCATTTCTTTCCTTAATTATGTTTGTGAGCTGCTCGTCTTTGGACAAATGTTCAACATGGTAAATGTGGGGAGGAATATTCAGTCAGGTCTTTTAGCACTGCTGTTAACTCAGTGTTTATATGATTATTTTAATTAAGATGAGGGTATGTGGATGACTTTTAAATATGTAGACATAAAGCTTATGTATGCGAGTTTCTGTTCTCGGTTTATCGGCCCTGCAGCGTTTCTTCGTTATTAAATGGATAAACAATCCACGAATCAATCATGTTTTTGTGTCATTAGCTACGTGAGACCCTCCGCAGAGCTTCTTTAATTAACTTTCCAGCCTTCAGATTCAACCTGGAGCAGTGGTAATCTGTTAATCTGTCCAATACCAGTCACTCATCATCCTTTTCGTGAAATGAATCAAGCTCTGTCACCGGATTGGCAGACGTGCTGAGGATGCACAGCTCAACCCCGGCGTTCCCCGGGTACGACGGGCTGCTCGGAATGTGAAATATTAGTTATTGAGCTGTTAATACCGTGAATGATGAGACTCATCCATTTTAATATTTAGAGAATCCGTCAAAGTCCAGCAGGAGAATCGTCACCATAGGGCTGAAATCTACAATACAGATGTTATTTGTCCACATCTGGACCGTCTAACCTGCGAACACCTTCCCCAACAGCAGCTTTATGAAGAACCGGACACTCGGATCCGTCCAGTAATTAAATTTATCCATCAGCGATCGGGGTGATCTGGGGAGATCCTGCCTAATTATAAGAAATGTAATTCATGTCTCTGACATAGGAACTCATTTCGAGTTCGTCCTCTCACTTCTGATGGAAGAGAGTTTGTCTTTTCTTTTTTTCTTCCCCAGTTTTGCATCAATGAAAGAACTGGCTATCACCCCCCACCCCTCCCCTCCCTGATTCATTTGGAAAACATGAAAGCCTCTCAGATAACCACATAATTAAAGAGTTATTTTGGGGCATTCAATTTAAACTTGGGCTTAGCAGTGCCCTTGCAGGAGGAATAGAATTGCTTTGTCTCAGCACTCTCTTTGACTCCGAAGACAGTTTAAGGAAATCTAGTGGCCTTAAAAACACCAGATCTGACTCGAAGAGAGGCTCCGAATTAATGATTTGCCTTTGATCCGACCGGGGCGATGCACCGGGGCCTTTTGTCCTCGTCTTAAATGAGTTCCTAGTGCTACTAAATTATTAAGGCCATGTTAGAAGGTTGGCTCTTTTCTTTTTCCTGCATCGAGAGAACCGCTGGAACATGATCCAGATCTGGACAGAATGTTGGGAACCAGTTGTGATGCCTTGACTTGTATTGAACATCAAAGGAAGTCATGCAGGTTCTAAGCTTCATTTTGATGTCGGTCGACTGAAGGGGGGGTTTGACAGAAAGAGCAGCCGATCCGTCTGTGCGATGCATGATGGAAGGACGGCCCCGGCTAGTTCACGGACCTTTCACTGGATCGGGACGTTTGCATAAACACAACCTCGACCTCGACTTTATGCGATGAGGTCCGTCCACCAAACTGTCAAACCAGGCAGAGATGATCAAACGCAAGAAGTGTTTTGCAGCTCAAATGTTCCCAGAACATAATTTAGCATGCTGATTAGTCTCCCCGTGGTGCTGTGCAGGTCATTGCTGCATTCACGACACAATGAAGGTGAGAAAACTCACCAATATTCATATTCCTCATTCTGGCTCATCCCTTTTAATTAGTTCCCTGCAACACGTTGCGGTGCGTTATATCATATGATTGACATCAAGATGCCAGCTCTGATTTGACTGCAAGGACGTCCTCCTCATCTCCCCTGATATATGCAGCCAAGATGGGGGTGGTGGTGCTGGTGGGGTCTATCAAGTGATGATTTGCGTAAACAAATAGATCCTGACTGGTGGCATAATCCTTCTCATGATGGCCAAAGGGCAAACTTAATGCACTGAGACGTCAACGTCAAAGTCAGGGAGCTGAATGGAGTCTATTTTTAATCCACTTATCTGGGTCCTTGATTTTGTGCACATTTGCCTCGTTATTCAACCCTGATGAAAAATGATTTTTAAATGCAGGTGGTGCAAGTGAATAGAAGACACTGTGTGTGTGTGTATGTGTGTGTGTACAGATAAGGAAACATGTTTTGAACCGTTCTGCAGAATATATATATATATTTATATATATATAGCCATCCAGCAAACGTCTCGTAATAAAACAGAATGTTTTGGATGTGCAGACCTTCCAGAGGCATTCGGCTTGTTGACTTTGCCTCCATCCTCTTCTCAGTGCCGCCTGGAGTGATTGACATATTTACTCCCCCCCCCTCACCAAGTCCTCCACCATCCCTCTCCCCGTCTGTCGCTGCCCTTAACGACACCTCATCCTGTTGAGAATGGGTCGAGAGAGGCAGGAGATTAGGAGCTAATATGTTATTGGGAAAGGGGGGAATAATCTCACAGGCAGCCTATCTTCTCTCATGAACTCGGAGCGAGGACGGTCCTCCGGCCCTGAATCGCAGACTGACTTGATTGACTGACTGCCTCGGAGGCTGGGGAGCATCAGCATCGAGGAGTGAAGTTTTCAAAGCCAGTTAGCAACGTATCTATTTTAGCTTCAGGTCATGATTTCTGATGACTGCCCGTGCTATCATCTCTAATCCTGGCCTAAAGCCCTGCTCCCTCTTGCAGAAGGTCCAATATTGATAGTCATTTTGAGTCCCTGCAAGTCTCACATGTCTACAATTTTAAATTGTTCAATACTATTTAGCCGATAATACAAATTCAGGCTTAATCAAACCCTGCTTCTCTTTCCACAATGATAGTTGTGTAAACAGTTGTTGATTTTGCTGGATTATACAAGGAAACAGGAAGTTTAATGTGTGCATGTGCAGGACTAAGACTTGAGGCAGGGATGCTATCGTCATAGTAACAGTGTTACAGGATGATTGGAAGAGGGGGAATCTATAAAAATATTCAAATCCAGGTAGCCTGATGGTATCTTCTAAAAGTTTGTGAGTTTAAACTGGAGGATCTGTAGTATCTCTCTTTATAGACACTAACATTATCGACCATCCTCTCAATGCACCGTCATGTCTGCCAAAACGTCACTATATCTTATTCTGTTGTCCTTAAAAGGTGGTTCATGTAGGGACACATTTATAGGGATGATAGAATGATCTAGTTCCGTATGTGCATATGAAATATAGGAAATGCAAGTAAATGAATGGAGGTTTGTTGCAGTAAATCACCATGTCAGGACTTATAATATTGCAGTCTGGGACACAGAGGTTGACGGGGTTATTCATTAATAGTTGCATGCAAGTTCCCAACATCCTGTATTGTAATGGGCCCGTGTGAATAAGGCTTAAGCAACGTTTTATCAGGCCTTCTCTTGTTTTTTATAATCTGCTTCTGCTCACAACAATGCGGGATTAAGCTCACCTTCTTTTCAGAACTCCTCCAGTCCCCCCCCCTCCGAGAACACAAAGTGGACCTTGATGTTATTTCCTCTCTGGAAAACTCGCTAAAAGCATTGGAAACATGACAAAAAAGGACTCGAGCTTTCATTTACAAACACGTCTCAGGCATCCACTCGTCGGTTCAGTCAGAGAAACAGCTGCATTCACCAGCAAGGTGACAAACAACATGCTGTCAGGACGTGTTTGACAGTGTTTGAAGCAGCAGGCAGGCTTTGTGCCAGACGCCTCGTACATGCCTTAAGGGATTCTTTTTTCAACATATCTTATTTCCCGGCTTGTCCTGCGCTGCGGAAAACAGTATGAAATATGCAATTTATAATATTGCGTCTGTTTCCCTATGTGAGGAAGTGATGCTTTTCTCGGAGAGGTCTCGAAATAGAGCAGGTTTCAATATGCTCGACGCACATTCACCTTGAGGATTTATTGCAGTAGAAGTGGAGAAGTATTGTACCTCAGACTGTGGCACATTACTGCCTGTCAGTTTAGGACGGTTCAAAGTAAGTCTGGCTGATAGCCAATCATAATGGAGGATAATAGGCTGATCAGACTGAAGCCCTGGACCATACCACTCCTGGACACACCCCTGATTTGACTGACATCCCCCTCACAATTTAATTTTATTAATTTTATTTCTCCCAGGCCTTCCAGATTAACCCGAAGTGAATATAGTGAATTAAAACCTCCGAAAGAATCAGATTAAAGAACTAACGACTTGTAATTGTTCTTCTAAGATTTCCGTGCTTACTGTTTTTAACACCGGCAGGGTTGCAGCTAATAAAAAGAATGATGCTAATAACGGCAAAATCATCCCACTGATTTAATGGAATACGCAGTTGTGATTACAGCGAGACGTCCTCGTGTCTTGATGACGAGGCATGTGAAGTTACGCATTACTTTCAAGGACAGCTTAAATAGTACAGATGTCTGTGAACGCTGCAGAACTACAGTAATATAGAAATCACAAGTAATAAGCATGTGCAAGTGGTTCATTCCATCTCATCCTATCCGCATTAGCACAGTACAGCATGTGAAGTCGTACCACACTGCGTGGTGAATCCTTTAAACAGCGCCAGTGACTTTGAGGGGGATTATCCCTTTAATACGTTTAAGTCAAATTTAAGAAGACCCTCTAATTAAGCCAATCGTTTCCAGCCATGTGGATATCATGGGTTTTTTTTTTTCAATTAAAGGTCATTAGAGTTTTCTGCTCATCACATGAGGACGTCCAAACTTAAAGGGATAATTCGTGCAACTAGCCGACATGTCTTTCTAAAACTACTTCGTACTTAAAGAGGCGACAGCGGTTCGCTGTAGTGCGAAAAAGCGGGAAGAGCTGTAGCAGAGGGCTAACAACTTACTATCTGTCAAGGCGGCTCTTCACCTGGTGGCGTGTGCAAAAATGGAACAATACATCAGGGCCATTGTATTCTATATTGTAGCAGTGTGCGGAGGCAGACATGACTGGTCACCCTAAGGATGGAACCTAGTTACACCCTCTGGCTCATGTTAAGGAAGCTAGCAACGAAGTTAGCATTTCACAACCTAACTTTCTGGTGATATGCTGCCCCCTGTTGGTTTGGAGCAGATCAGCTACAAACTGTACCTTTAAATGCTAAAGTTGGTTAATTATTGACTTTATAATGGGTTGTTATTTCAGTAAAAGCATATGAGTTAAAGATGAGTGTGTCATATCCTATATATATATAAATATAAATATATAACATGTCTGTTTACGCTCTGTTTCCTCTGGAGAAACAAAGGTCACATAATTAAATCAATGAGGACCTTGACGCCTTTCTACCTTCCCACACATTAAAGATAATGATATAATTCACTCGCCCTTGAGCCCCGTCGCCGTGCATCCATACAGAACTTCTTATTGGGTCGCCAGCAAATTGAATGAAGCCTCTTTCCATAAAAAGCTAATGGACTCCCTCAGATAGCCCTCTAAATAACACGGGAGGCAGGTGAGCCGAGATGAACCAATTTATTATCTGACTTTGTAGAAGGTCGCTCCCTCATTGATCAGCGGTTCAGCCACAGGGAAATGATAATTATACCAACATAGGCTGCGGTCACCTCCAGCCTTCCCCCAGGAGCAGGTTAGAAACCCTCCGGGGAGGCACGGAGGTCCAGGATCAATTCAAAATCGCTTTGGTCACTGAATTATTTGTCATTTCAGAGAAATAATTGCAAAATAATTCTATTTTTTGCAAATTAGGTTTTAATTTGATAAGAGTATAATGACTTTGGCTGTGGAGAAGGTACCAAAATATAATAATACATATATAAAATGATATATTATATAGACAAGACTTGTTCTTAACATGGTTAACAGATTAACATATTCAATATTATTCTTCATCAATATGCTAGAGATTTCAATGTAGCTTATTTTAATTAAAATATCTTCCATATTAATCTCCTCTGCTGTCTCTTGTAGTGGTGCTCAGTCTGCAGGTTGTTGGAGAGGCAGGGTGGCAGGCTGAGACAGGCTGGACCAAACAATATTAGTAGCTTAGTTGAAGCCGAAACAGATCTTTTAGAAAATGCCCGAACAGCCCTGATAGTAGTTCATTATCATAAAATAAAATAAACTAAACTAAAAAGACAAAATAAAATAAAATGAAAAATAAAGAAAAAAAAGTGAAAAATAAAAAAATAAAATAAAATTACAAAATAAGATAAAATAAAAATAAATACATACATATATATATAATAATAATATATTATTATTATGTTTCTCTTATCCTGCACATCAACACACTGCTTGCCCGGCTCCGTTTGTAAGATGATTATTTCAACCTGTCTGACGTTCATCTCAGAAGGTGGCATGGTGATACTGATGTTCTTTGTCTGCACACGGGCAGCGGGTTCATTGGGGTGTTGGACAGAGGTGGAGACGCTGCAAAGGGTGCTGCGAGATAACTGCGAGCAACAATGTCTAAAATTGCTTTCCTAAGGATGATGGATTTAGATCAGAGTGCAGATATAATATGGAGAAAGAGGCCATGCACAAGGAAATAGAATGAAATGATAAAAAAGCAGAGAGAGATGGATAAACAGAGATATTACACTGAGGTTATGATACCCAGGTAGCAGTGCACAGCGTGCAGCAGCAGATGTGGGAGGAGGTTCTGACTTTGATGCAACACAGACAGCAGGTGTTTCCGGCTCTACTTGCAAATCTCAAATAGACAGACTGCAAGGTAAAGCTGCACAGAGACAAAGTCTAACAGGCCTGGAGGCCTCATATATTATACAGCTGGAGACAGCAAGTGATGCCTTCCACTTAGGTGCATTTATATCATCAAAATGGTGGTAAGTCCTCCGGATCTGTCGGATGCTGAGCCTCCATCTGCTGGGTACCGCACGTGGTAGCTGGCAAAGAACGCAGAAGTGATGAAAGCAGGAGGAAAAATCACGGGGAGGGTTCAGGATGTTCACGCCTCGGTGCCAAAACCAGTGTGAAAAGACATATTGGGGGAAATAATGAGCAAAGATGAGAGAGGAGGTGTCAGGTAATAGATGCAGATATTCAGAGTTAAAGAATGCAGGTTTTATAACGTCAGTAACGGTGCTGTGAATGGAACTTTTACTGTCTAAATTAAAAGATAGTTTAAGAGCATATTTCATTTGTTTCTGATTCGTTCTATCTTATGCAGGGAGCCTTGTTCTAGTTACGATCACCTCCATCAACGAGGAGAGACCTCTACTGCATCTCCTGTGTTGAGTGAGGTGGAGCAGAACATTCAGTCCACACGGCAGGTGGCATCAGGAAGATATTCTGTTGCTTCTCACTTCCTCTCTGACTCATCGGGTCACATGTCAGTTTAGCTCCAAAATCTCAGCGCAGCTGTTATAAAAATCTGAATATCAGCAGAGTGGCGTCCTGGAAGCGACTGCTTGTTAACATGTAGTGTTAACGAGCTTCGTTTCTCAGGAAACGTCGACACGTCGAGTTTATAAAATATTTGAGGCATGTTGCTAATACTTTTGTATGTAACAGAAGGGTTAGTTCCAGGTCTGCATTCATAGTTTGGAATGAGTACACACCTTCTGTTATTTATACAGGACAGGGCGGACTGACATTAGAAGGAAGAGTGAAAACACATCATTATCCAGGGATACTTTTTTTATCCAGCCTCACCCCCCGCTGCTCGTCAGAGGGATCATCAATACACAGGGAGGAATCGGGAATAAAAACAGAAAACATTCTCCAGTCTGAAGGCCTTAGTGATGCTATTTTGCACAGTAAAGCTCATCACAACAAAAAGGACGAGTTTGGAGGAAAATACGGTGAGATGTGCAATAGACTCGTTGGTTAATTACCACATATATCTTGTCTCTCTCTCTCTCCACAACACCGCATCGACATGATTGGCCCTCTGAGTTCCATTCAGACGTCACGGCCGGCTGCAGCCTGATATGTTTACTGACACAAATTAGCGCTGCGCCTGAGCAGTCGTTAAAGCAGTGTGAGAGGTCCCAGTCGGACGGGTGGTGCATCCATACAGGTGTGTGGAGGAACATTTAAGTTTATGCCTGGAAAATTATTCCCGCAGAGCGACTACAAGGAAACGTGACGGGCGGATAATTGGAGGCAGAAGCAGGGAAAAGCAACTGAAAAAGGCCCTTAATGTGCAGATCTCTGAGCTGATGGTCTGTCAAGATTTTAAATTGGCTTCAGTGTCACGGAAGAAGTTATTTACGGTTTCCTTTTTGCCGTGGCTCATAAATAATACTTCTTTAATTGGCTGATTAAGTTGCAGCCAGATGGCAGTTTATGCCTCTAAGTTAATTGGGAGGGATGCGTCACAGAAGTTGATAACATTTGTTTACTCTCCAAAAAAAATACAGTTTTGTCTCAAAACCCCCAAAAAAAACTCACGTTTGAAGCCGAGCAAGTAGATTGTTCAATCCCGAGCCCATCTGTCAGCTGCAGGTTGAGTGGTGGAACACGGAGAAGAGATAAGACCCTTTCACAGCTCAGGCAGGCAGACGGGCAGGCTGACTTCCTGGTCCACCCTTTTATAAAGAGACTCAAATCTCTCCTCAAACACTGCAGGAAGCCGTCCTGCCAATCATCCGGAGCTCCTCCAGCAGAACGGACGTCTTCAGCAGTGTCTGCAGAACTTTTTTTTTCCAGCTTTTGCTATTGTCAAATTTTAAATGAATGCAAGGGCCCGAAGTACGCCGACCCCGCCTCCTCTGCCTCTTCAGTTTACAGACACACCTTTAATCGGGTCGCCCACTTGATGCCGTTAGCTTTTCATGTATCCTATGTATGTCTGCCGGTCGGGCCACTCGGAGGTTGATTTCTGGCCAGATTTGGCCCGCGAGCCACCAATTGAATAGCCCGGATCTACGCCGTCATAGCTGTGCTAATTAATCCCAGGCAATGATTATTACTCGTTGCACTCCTCATACATTAGCATCTGCAGAAGCCTCTTCAGTAATCTCCTTCACACAGGAAGAAGTGCGTGGAGGAAGTGCAGCTCACAAGCTGCTAATTAAACTCAACTCTGACTGCTTCCCTCCCCTCCGCTTGCACACAAAGAACCCTCTAATCACTCCTAACTCGATTTGGAAACTAGTAATTGATGCACATGTGCGGTTCACGATGCGTGAAAGAGGAGAGGGACGGGATTAAAATGTTACCAGTTTGGACCGTGTGACGCCACAGTTACTTAAGATTCAACCTGCAGATGCCTGGCGGACGGTGGTGACGGGACGATGACGGGCAGCCGGAGCACGATGGCGGCGCCACAGTTTTGTGTGATGTTGCAGGCTAATCAAGAGGCAGGCGAGCTTTCATGTGCATGTTTTCTGTTGGCTCGGGGGTCTTAATGCCCATTGGAAAATCCCTTTGTCCTCCCAGCATGCACTTTGCCTGGCATTGCACTGCAGCTGCTGGTAACAGGCGTTTACAGGGAACGGCGCCATCGCCTGCAGAGCCGCGAGGCCTCCACTTGACAGGGGACGGAGCCTCGCTCTGTCTAACATGCTCACAGGCCATATCGGACATGCTTCTGTCCAGGAAGACTTTCTACTCCGATCACACAGTCCGTGCAACAGCTGCATGTGGAATGAAGACGCTCTTCAGATGTTAACACTGCTCATTATTCCCTCGCACCAGTCCGGCCCTCCTCTCGGCCGGCACCAGGCTCCCATAATGAACCGCGGCGCTAACAGCTCTTGTGAATGTGAGTCTTCACACAGCGATTTTGATTTTACCTCCACAGAGAGACTGCAAACAGAAAAGAGCTGCCAATATAATCCGGCAGCTTTGCTCGAGTCGAATGAAGCCTTAAGGCTTATGATTCACTGGCTATAAAAAAAAATGATTTTCCAAAAGGGTTCATCCTCCAGTTCTCATTAACATAACTCTGGAGAGGAACATCTACTGATATTTTAATTTTAATGAGATGTTTTGTTCCATAGCTCAGACGGCAGATGGGAATAGAGACGGTCTGACTTCTACACATGTGCTGATATTTTCGTGGTAACTTGTGGTTCCGTTATTTGCTTTGTCAAAGCTGTTTCTTACATATTCTCCTCAAAGTGAACTCGGTCTTTAATGTTCGGCAGGATATCTTAACACAAAGTAGTGTAGCTGAGGAAAAACATCAGTTCTACAAGTAGCGACGTCTCCCTGAATGTGGACGATGATCCTCCTGAACAACGGTGTGTAACTTCAGAAGAATCCCACCATGTGATTGTCTCTTTGTCTTTGGTGGACGGAGGTCAGTTGTCCTCTTCCTCCTGGTTGTGTATGCGCTCCGACTGTCACACTAATGTGCCGTCAGTTTGCATGTTTGGTGGGATGCCATCAGAGGGTGCACCCAGTGAGCAGTATGAGGGACCCCCAGCTGAGGGAGGGACTCCACAGTGGGGTTCAGGGTTGCGTGAGGGATGCACATGTGCATGAAGCGCAGGGGCAGCTGCCTTTTTTAGTGGAAATACTTTAATAATCCCGCAAGGGAAATTACTTTCTTTGCATTCAACCCGGAGCAGCGTGCAGCCACTTAGCCCCCCCACCACCACCACCGGGAACAGTTGGGGGTTAGTTGGTGCACTCCAGATATGAATGTTGAGGGAGGGGGAGAGTTTTTTTTTCCTGCCGGTCCGGGGATCTAACAGGTAACTTAAACTGGTGATGTAAATGTAAATTGGCCTGTCCTGGTTTGACTCGGTGCAGCCAAAAAGTTGCTCTTTGAAAATCCCTGGAAGTCTCCTCACCAGGATTGTGTATGTGATCTGACTGCCGTACCAGCAGGCCTGTCCCTGCAGTACCTGGCACACGCAGGTCCGAGCCTCCGGTCTACCCCGGTCTCGCTGCCTCCCTCGGCTTCACCACGTATTAACTTCCTGAGTGACAGAGGTACCAGAGGTACCGGAAACACAGCAACACGCTCGGCTTATAAACTTGCACCTCAGACTGTCGGTGACTTCATGTCATAAAGCGGCGATTTCTGTATCTTACTTTTATTCTTATTAGACATTTATGACAAATCAATAAGTCACATTGTCAGGCTGCGAAGGTCCTGGTGAGGAGCCATGTTGTTTCTATCACTGCCACTAAGACCTTCTAGTCTTACAAAGGTCTGAGGTAAACAGCACTGTGAGTAACTTCAGAGTTCATGCAGTTCCTCGTGTTATTATGCACTGACATTTGAACGCAGCCTCACATTTGCAGACATCCTGCAGGCTTGAAGAGGTCCGCCGTTGAGACCGTCGTGAGCCCGACGATCGCCCGAGGAAAATATATTCACAGACGTCCCTGCTCAGCCGCACTCACCCCGGCGATGCTGCTATACATTTACTATTTCTATTAAGATTTCTGACATGTTCCCAGCATCCTAATCACCCGGAGTAACCTTTGCTTGGAGTTACAGTCCTTATGCAAACACCGTCCCCCCCTGGCCGGAGGCGGAGGTCTGAGACCGCGGACTCATTTGCTCTGTTTGGAAAGTGATTGCTGCCAAGTGGAGACTGCTTTAATTTGATTGATGTGTGGTTCACCGAGCGCCGGATTCGCTTGTAATTACTCTTTGTGCTCACCGTGATAAGGAAATTAATCAAGCCATTATGTTGCTCCCATTTTATCATCAGGACGCAATAATTGAATAAACCAACCTCACTTGTCTTCAAAGTCACTCTGGCTCGCGGCGCACTTACCTGCTGAAAGGGTAAAGTGTTTGCCACTGTTTGGCCTGATAGCGAGGGCGAGGATGTTCAGCAAAGACAATTTTCTGATTGGAACAATCAGAGCGAGTTGTTGCTTAAATTAATCACAAAGCCAAACGATGGACTCTGAATACCGCCGGGCTGAGGGAGGCTGAGGGGGGCTGAGGGAGGCTGAGGGGGGCTGAGGGGGGCTCAGGCCGACGCATGGAGACACAAATGCAGGTTTTTTGGGAGCGACGTTCTCACACTGATGCACAATAACTCTCATATTAATATAAGTTACGCTTAGCTTCAGTATATAACAAGAGACTCTGCAACAGGATGCAGGTTGGGCTGCTGGTTCTGTTATGAGTCGTAGTTACAATGAACACTGTGGTTCAGGTCTGGTTGGGTCACAGCACAAAGATCCCGTCTAAAATACAACGCTTGCATGGCGGCTGCAGCAGTTTATCTGCATGTCTGATCCTGACAAGGAGGATTTGCATTGGAGTTACTGGACAGGCAGCCTTGTGCATCAGTATCAGAGTTCCCCACCGACAGACGGGCATTTGGAGAGCGATGCATTTCTTTCTGCACAGGTTCTTCTTGCCAATGCTGCACCTCTCCAAAGAGTCTGGTACGACCAACGGCGAATGTCCAACCAGTGCAGACTGGGACGTCTGGGAAGCTCTTACATTTAAATTCTCCCTGATTTTCCAAATGTCTCTCCAAGCACTCGAAGCTTCTCCGACAGGAACCTAATGACATTTAACTCAGATGTTTGAAGTTAGCGATCAAGTGATTGGGACTCCTTGATTACACGCCCGAGGGTTTAATTATTACCCCAGTTTGGCTCAAATCACAAACACTTCACCTGATGGATCCGTCTCTCATCGGAAACTTTGAACATGTTTCGAGTGATTCAACGGTCGTGAGGGATTTAATTTCTCGCTTGTGTCCTGTGGGTGGTGATGAACTTGTTCTGCAGTCTGAAATGTGGATGTAAATTAAATCAAATAGCAGTGGCACCGCCCTGTTTGGGATTTAATTGCAGCAGTGGATCATCTCTTCCCCCCCCGGTAAATATCTCAAGTATCATCACTCCTATAATAATCAATTGTTCCTGCCGGCTTTGACAGGGATCATTAAGAGTTTATAAGCCTCCCTGACACCTGATCAAAACATCCCTTTCACTTCCACAAATGTTGTACTGATCCCTGAGAGGACGGAGGCCATGTGAGTCTGCCTTCAGTCCCTATTATTAGCCAGGAATTATCATTTAGAGCAGAGCTCCTTAATTAGACGATTGGCAGCTCTCCTCAGACCATCGCCGTCGCCGCTGTAACGTCTCAGGGAAAGTTTCTTCCAGTATAATTTGTTTCAGTGCTTCACAAACAAAATCGAGATACAAAAGATAAGAATCATCAGGTTGGAAATTGATCCCTCTTGTTAGGGACTTCTTGAAGTGACACGTCCCCCGATCGATCGGCTGATGTTGTTTTCCTGTTTCGCTTCAGGGTCAAGCTGTATTGATCCTTCAATACATTTATATATATCCTAACTTGTTTGTCACCGTTTGTTATTCACTCGCCCAATTAGGGTCTCTGAGTCTCCTCAGCACTCAGCAGGATGGAGCAGATGTGAGGGCGGCATGGTAACCACAATGATGGAGGTCCAGCACTGGTAAACACCGGCGCCTTCTTCACTACTGTTATACTGATTATCTGGGTTATTTGGTGTTGATTTGCGATGCATTTATATTTAAAAGTTTTCACCAGATCAGATATGGTTGATTTAAAAAGCCTCCAAATAATATCTACAACGTAACTCGATGATTAAAAGTGATTGGAAAGACATCCGCCTTTCCCCTAATAGACACTAACGCCTCTTCAGGTCTTTAAAAGCCCCGAAGATAAAACAATTGAAACTCAGAAGTGTATAGCCTCGAACGAGGGGGTGACAAGCACTGAGATATTGGACATCAATGTGCGGTGCAATCGTCTGCGCTTCTCTAAACTCTTATCCTGTAAGATCTCAGTCTCTGTGCACACAAGGGCTTGCAGGGAAGCTGTTGGAGTGCCGTGTGTTTTGTTGACGTCCCCGTAGATGCTCCAGATCCACCCGGCGCACTCCCAGTTTTCTCCTCGTGCTTTGAGTAAACACTTGATTTGAAATTGAGGAGTGCACACGAGCCGGGACGCTGAGAATGCAATTTGTTTTAATTGCCGCTGTGATTTTTCAGACGCTTTAATGCAAACAGCAGAGGTGTGTTTCCACCGGTTTAATGGCTGCCTGCGTACCTCTTTGTGCACACCTGTGGGATGTCAGCTGATGTTCGAGCTGCGAGCCGGTGTCGTGTCAAGCAGCTGGGAGATAATTGAGCAGCTCACGGCGAGATAGTGAAGCGGTTTATCTCAGTTTTAACGTCGTAAATGGGCCGTGGACGATGAAACTGCACACAAACTATGATGATCCTCCCGGTGCCGCGGCGGTTGATGATGTTGCACAAACGATCTTCGGCACACGGCATGAATTTCAACAGACAGTGCAGATGGTTTGTTAGATGGAGGAAACTGAAAAGATGAGACATGTTTTTTGTGTTTCTGTCGGTTTGTGCCATACAACATGGTGGTACACATCTTTGTACTTTCTGGTTCCCAATATATCTGTAAACTACACCCAAAGCACTCTGTTAAACATGTGACGTTTAAAGTGTGCAGGGACCAAAATGATTGTAACTGGTCGAGTATTTAGTGAAAACATCGACTGCAACAACGACCTCCAGAGACGCTACAGAGGGAGAGGAAACACATCTCGTTCTCTGCAGACTGATGGTTCCTTCTATACTGCTGTCAGGCACTGATAATAACAATTAGGAGGCTGTTAAAAGGTAAAAAGAAGTACTTTTAATTACGGACGAACAGCCGAATGAGTCTACGTGCTGCTATAATCTTGTGGCTTAATGCCGGATCGATGACAATCATTTTGTGTCCCGACAAGGTTGAATCGGAGGACGTTACCTCAGGCAGCGGAATGATATATGATGAAAGAGAAGAGGTCAAACAGTCAAGCTGGAGTCTGTAAGCTGGTATCTTCTATACACTCATTGGTTTTAATGACTAGTCATATTCCCATCCTGCCATATCACAAGGGGGATTTTATTTGAGCCGATTCTAGTCTGTTGTACTTGTTTTACTGTAAACAAATCCAGTCAGGATTTGTGGAGGATTACCGTCCCCGTCATGAAGTACTCTCACTTAATCCGCTCTGTATTTGCATTCATTTAAATCATTTTGCAGCTCCGATGCACCAATTTCCCCCCTTTTATGTTCACCTTCCTGCTGCCGCCTGGTTATGAAATACAGCTACAAAAGGGTCGTCCATGCTTGAGGGGGGGTCGGGGGGGGTCGACAGGTACAAACAGCCCCGCAGTAAATCCTGGTTTTCACAGATGGGAAAGTCTCAGTCATGAATTTCAGATAAACGGGATGTGAATGAGAGCAAATAAAGGCAGTTAAAGTAGCTCGGGGTCACTCCACTAAACCTCCAGACCTCAGCGCCTCTGCGGCCAATTAAGTTTAGATGAATTATCATCACACGCGGGGAGGGTCAATGGCAGCGGTCGCTGTAATTCAACCGTCATATAAAGGCTGCTTTGTGTGTGTCCATAGACTGATTTCTAATGAAACACACGGCCAGTTGAAAGGTTCTTAAAACTGATAGCCGATCAGAACAAGCAATGCTAACGTCCTTAGCATTAGCTTTGAGCTTTCTCCAGCACGACCGCACACAGTGACAGCGTTCAACAGAAATGTGAATAAATGTTTAAATTTATCTCTTTTCCAAACGTCTTCGGTGTCAGACAGCAGAGATACTGTGAACGCTTAAAGTTCCATTTCCAATAACAGCAGGAGAAGATTAGACAAATCACAGGGATATTTAAAGATTCAGTGCCCTCCATCAGACTAATCAACCCACCGGTGGCTGCCTTTATCTCCGATATCACCTCTCAGACACTCAGTCAAGTCGGGGCGCCGAGTCGAACGCTCCACATTAGTAGTCTTCTGACTCATGCAGGGAATCAGGAGGAAAATGAAGTCGGGTGAGATAGAAGAGCGGCTGCTCGCCACCGGGGAGAAGAGGAAGAGGTGGTGTTGACGGCCTAACCTCTGATTATCTTTTCATCACAATCAGACGGGAGCCTCTCGAAGAAGAGGAGAATATGTAATTACACCCCAAATCTCCCATGACTAAGAAAACAGAGGATAATAAGCAGGGCAAGAACAGTGTGCACACATCTAATCATTCAGTTTATTTAGTCATTCGTTCTGCAGCTGCATTTGACTTTCAATCCAGATTATATTCTTGGAGGTTCGGTTGAATTAATAACGTAGTGAGATGCAAGGAAATACGTCTGGATAAGGCAGAGAATATGAGACACAGTTTTTTGTTTGCTTATAATGTCATAATGGACTGAACAGTCAGTTCCTGGAGGTGTGCACGCTGAAGGACCGGACACGTTGTGATGTCAGCTGGTCCTTCTAGGACATTGGTGCAGTGGGCAGCATGTTCCCTGATGTCAGGGACCTCTTTCAGCAGGTTGATGCTTCCACAGCCGACATTGTTCAGGACAAACACTTCAAGGTGTCGACAAGTGCTGGAAACTTGCAGAAGAACTTCCCTCGGGACACCCGCACAGGATTTGTGGAGTCCATATCTTCTGTTTTGGCTGCACACAAGCCAGTCTGAATGTTGCGGCTGATCGGTGTGTGATGCTGCAGCCACATAGAAGCTGAAGTTGACCATGAATAAGGAAATAATTATATCTACGAGGTTGCAGCTTCCTCGGCCGCTTCTGCCGAGCACGAGATAGAAAAACTCAATTTCCTTAAAATGTCAGAGCAACTGAAGCATGTAAATAACTACATTTCAATTGACCCCTGGATTTGAATGGTAAACGGCTGACCTACCGTCTCCTCCGGCAGAATGGCTGGCGGGGAGAAATGGAGGGGAATAAAACACATAGCCACCAGACCAGAGGGAATGAGGCTAACCAAGCGGGACAAATCGGCCTCGCTATTGCACGACGGAAGCGTTGAATGTGTGGGTAACAAGAAAAGGAATAACGGGATCCCTTTGCTTTCTTCTTCCCCCGGCAGCTCGGAGCCAGCAGCCTGCCAACCACTCAAGACCGACGAGGGGAACGCGGCGGATGCGGCGGACACCAGGTTGTACGGCGCGGACAGGAACGGCTGCATCAAAGGGAAAGGGCGCAAACACCACAGTCGTCGCCGGGTCAGGAGGTGAGGCAGCTCGGAGAACAATCAAACAGGCTCCCTGAACTGGAGGAGTGAGTTTACAGAGAAAGATGGCCGACAGTCGCCGCCCTTCCCTCAGAGCGCTTCAGGCAAACAAACTGAAAAGGTCACGCGCAGGCGACTCTTCATTATTAATCAGTCTGATGCAGCAGCTTCCCAAATAATCACCGGCTAGTTCGTCATCTTCATCCTCGCAACACCCACAGAAACCAGTTAATTAGTCCTGCAGCAGAGACCCACCCAATTAATCAATTAAAAGCTGAGCTGGGCGAGAGTGACGTGTGCAGAAGAGGTGGAGGGAAGTCGGCTCCGTCTGAAGCCTTTCTGATGATGAATCGTTTCTTTAACGGCCTTCTTTCTCTGTTTGTTTGTGATAGATGGTGTTTGTTGTTGATAAAGCTGTTTCACAGCACACAGACGTTCCTTCAGGGTTTGACTATCAGTGAGAAAGCAGAGCTAATCTTTATATATATAAACAGTTTTATCAGGTCGGGCCCGCCGGGGAAACACATCCAGATCTTTCTCCTCTTTACTCTCCTCCACTAATACTGAGGATAGTTTCCCTCCTGTGATTCTTCTAAGCGATTCCGGCTGATTACTTCAATAAATGTTAATTAATCCAACACCTTCAAAGCAGTAACGCAGCAGGAGGCCGCCTGTGATATGTAATCCACAACAGAAGTGTCAGAGAATCATAAACAATAATCTCTTCAGATGAACTTCGCCCGCCGGCCGCTTCTCTTTGTGTTTTTAAATCAAGCACAAGCATGCAGACAAACACGAGGCGTGCAGGCGTCTGATAAAAGAATTACATGCAAGTTATTCCCAAAGAGAATCCTGTGGAAGGAGCCCAGTGTGTTCGGGAGGGAGTGAGTTAACAACAACCTGCAGCTGACGATCAATCAAGGAGACGTAGCAGCTACGTCAGGGTCAGTGGCTGTAAACACAAATCAAATGCAAACAAGAATTACAAATATGACTGAAGGATATTAACCGAAGCAGGATAACAGGTTTGTTTTCTTCGTATCTGATAAAGTACAGTCGTTTTCCTGTCAACATCCACGTCCACAGGTATTCAAAACATGAACTTCTTCAGCACGTGACAGCGTTTATCTGCAGGAAGCAGCAGCTCCTTTAATAAATCAAAAACATGGACCAAATGCAGATAATCTAGAACAGAAGGCAGCTTTTCAAAGAACTTAATATTCATTTTAAGAAAAGTGTTGTGAAGGAATCTAACAAACTCAAACACAAACTAACAGAACTCATAGTGACGTTCTGACCGTGAGGTGGATCAACGACGGGCGGGCTTGGAACTTAAATACAAACTGAGCTGATGACGTAACAAGTGGAGAAACACGTGCAGGCAAGGAACTGACGAGACAACTTCCTAATGTTCTCCTGCAAGGTGCAACATGAGTGACGGGACCTCCATCCAAAAGGAGATCTGTTCTTTGCAGATCGTCCTAAAAGGCCAGCAGACGCCCAGAGTTGCTTCCTCCAGAACTACTGTGTTAACTACAGTTTCAGAAAAGTACTAGAAAAATAAATAGAAATATAAGAACCTGCCGAGTCACGACGACACAACAACACCGAGCCTATAAATACAAACACAACAAAGTAGATTGTTTTCCCACCGAGCAGCTGATATATTCTAAAAAATAACAGGAAATGTATTTATGTGCAGATTCTGGTGGTTATTCATCCATACTTAGAGCTTGACTTCAGGACTATAGGCTGCAGTCATCGTGCAGCATGTTTGTTATCAGATCCCATTTTCATCCTCTATTGTTGCACACAATCACCCTTCCCAATGTGACTGCTCTCTCCCCTCCCCCTCCCCTCCTCCTCCTCCTCTTTCATTCTCTCCACCTCATCAAGAGAAACTATTTCTGCTGACAAAAAAATAAATGCAAATGCTTGCCTGGTGCTCTCCACAAAGCCAGAATGGTATCGGTGTTAATGAGTGACAAAGTGTTCTCATTACCAGGAGAGGGGTACTCGGGCTCGGTCTGTCTAATCAGTCCTAATGCATTTCAGTTCCTAATGCTCCCAAACTGCCGACCACACTAAGCAGGGCCATTTATTACATAGCAAGACGCTGAAACAGGCACATCGTCTGCAGAGCTCAGCGGTCGCATACATCAAGCAGGAGGGCAGTTTGTCTCCGTCTGCCTCCGTCCTGATCACCGAGACCTTCGGCTTGTGTAGAAGCACTGCAGGTACATTTCTGTCAGTTTCATGCGCCACCTGTGAGTGTTTGGAAGTCCGTCCACAGCTAAATTGATTCTAAGTTTAATTTGGTTTGCATTACCAGTTTTTAAGAGCGCCTGGCCACGCCCGAGACCTCACCTGAAGCGGGGCAAAAGCGACCTTTTGGGGGAGACCAGAGATGTTTTTAAAAGTTTCTGTCCTCGGCTTCAGTAGTTGTGTGTGTTCAAACTGAATCTCTTTAAACTCTCTTGAACTTCCTTCAGAATAAAATGTATTTAAAGTAACATGAATGAGACGCTGGGGCATGTTGGTATAATAAGAAGGTGCCACATGTTTCCATGCCAGCCCGCTCCTCTTACTTATTTACCAACCTGTCATGGATGATGTAGACACGCCCTCTAAATAATCATCTCAGCATCGACCCACCTCTGACAGCCTCTCCCCAATAAAAGTTTATTTTCCATCTCATTATCGAAGCTGCACGAATGACTGGCATTCAAAGCATCTTCTTCTTGCACATCCTTGTTTCAGTCTGCATCACCCGACCGGCTCCCTGCCTGCCTCCCTCCATTCTGCTTCTTATGAAATCCAGTCAGTCAGTACTTGAAAGGCCCATTCAAAGACGCTGTGACGCTTCAAAGGGCCCTCAGCTCCTTTTTTTTTTTAACATCAGTCATTTCTGGAGAGCTAACGAAGTGGACCTCTGGACAGCGATCAGGCTGGTCAACAGATGGATCCTGACGAGCTTCTTTTCCCTTTGTAAAGACAAATTCACGCTTCCCCAAAAGGATGGTTGGAAGATTAGAATATTTCAGGCCAGCACAGGAATGTGAGTGGATGCGGTGCACCAGAGAGGCATCACAAATATGCATCATGGAGCTCAGTGGACTAAAAGAAGTGTTGAATAAAGGAACTTCATCTGTCAGGTAGTGCACAGCGAGCACTTTCCTTGCGTTAAAATGCAGTTGCTAACGGCGACAGAGCGACGTCCACTATACGCTTCCATAGGCTGCACATGGAAGTCTTAATGTGTCCTACTTTGTGTCTGCGTGTTCGTGACACAGTGAGGAAGGCGAGAAAGAGGATCCAATTGTGAAGGGTGTCTTTGCAAAGCACAGACTCCAAGTCTAAATGAACCTCGCCCTGACATAAGCGCAGAGCTATCGGCGCTGACAGTGAACGGGACGACACGAACATCTATTTCCCCCCTTCTGGCTGGATCCATGCTGCCATCGGTCTTCATGATCATGTTGTGATGGGATCATCTCCTACGGGACATTTGGGCTCACAGATAATCTGGTATATGATTGTTGTGAGAGGGAATCAGAATGTATTCATGTGCAGTTTTGTGATGCCATTGATGAGTCATGAGGATTATCTTTTACCCCGCCCATTCTGTTGGGGTTATTTGCCTGCAAAAAATAAATAAATCTCCCAAAAGAATATATATTGGTAGTTTTGTAGCTTTGGTATCTCAGATATAAATAGGGTCTATAAAAATATTTGTATACTTCTTTCTTTGGAACTAATTCAGTAACATATTTGATGTGGAGTTTCACACCTGGCATGAGATACACGCAACAGCTCGGTTCTACCAGATTAATAAAAGCTTGTTATTTGTAAGTTCTCTGCACTGCAGAATGTTCAGTAGTACAGCTATTAATACAACTTCTTTGCACCGCTTCCTCGGTGTGATCACTTTAAAGTTCCCACTCACCAGTTGGAAATTTGAAGCTGTTAACATGAGATATTAAAGTCTGGAAATAGGACCTACTTTGCTTACTGTTGGTGATAAGAAGCAATACATGCAGGGTTACTTACTCCGGATGTCCACCCTCCAAATGAATTTCAGTTTATTTGAAAAGCTCAAAATCAAACAAAAACACACTTTTTGGAAGCTGTGGAAAAAAGATTGGAGAAGCTTTGTACTGAAAGGTCGTCGGTTCAATCCCCTTGATTGGCAGGAGAAATGTGGGAGGGGTTCGTGAAAGAAAAAGAGCTATCCCCTCCTTCAACAGCTGAAACCACAGCTTACCCCCCCCCCCCCCCCCAAC
>CAAKHC010015776.1:0-29226 GCA_901007825.1 Macroramphosus scolopax | reverse complement strand
GGTGGTGGTGGTGGTGGTGGTGGTGGTGCTGGTGGTGCTGGTGGTGGCAGCGCTACAGTCAGTGAAGTGAGTCTGGGAATCAGTCGGTGCTCTCTAGAGTTTCCTTGAATGACTTTAACAACTCTTATGAGGCGTCCTTGATGAAAAGGTTCTAAAAGCAGGTTAAAAAAATAAATAATACACAATGATTTAAGAAATGTCTTAAAGATACTCCCTGCCTGCCCCGAGTGTCACGATGCAGACGAGCATCCTCGTGGTAACTGGAAACATTTGTCTTGACGCCGTTGGAGCTGATTGGTTATTTTACAGGGGCTTTGCAGGCTTCTCTCGTGGTTTATCCTCGAGGGGCCGTGAAGTGTTTCTTCTCAGCAAGGAGAATAAAATTGTTTTTCATGGTCTCGACCAGGCGCTGCGTCTCTGTGCGTCCTCTCTGGAGACCCTCCTGTTCGTTCCTGCGCTCTGGAAGAGATCCTCAACAGATTTGTTATGATGATTGTGATTCCTTCCCTCGGGTGATGAATAAAACACGGCAGGTTCAATCAAACTGAACTGTAATAATATAAAGTTACATACAACATTTGTAGGTGTGTTTGAACATGCACAGGCGGTTCTGCTAGCACGGTGGTGGAGGTGGATCAGACACGGGAGAGACTGCAGCGCTGACATTTATAATCCTTTTATAGATTGTGGGTTATGGATTAAATCAGCCACGTCAAGCTGTAGCCATGGTAACGGCGTCCGTCCCGCTGTACACCCTCCCACCATTGATTTTTGTTATTGTCTGCGTATGTTTCACAGGGTGAAACTTCCTCTTCCTCTCTTCAGTTGGTGTGTGATGCAGAAAAATAATAACACGAGTCTATAGGCTCACGTGATCGGACCTTTGTCCAACATATTGACAACCGGTGGTGTCGTGTGGTCGACACCAGCTACATGAAGGGTTGTCCAGTAGCCTGGGACATCGTACCAGTAAATCTAGCAGCTGATTAAGCAAGTGGTTAAAAATGTTGATGCACACATCGGCTTCCTGACGCAGCTAGCTTACTTAGATTAGCCTTGCTGCGTTGTGTTGCCCGTAGAATAATAACAAGTAGATCTTTCGCCTTAACTTTGTTGAGTCAAACGGCAAACACGTGTTTGTTCATGTTGGCTGCTTCACTTATTATTATCGTAACTAGACACCGGAAAGTACTTCAAAACAGGCACATTTTTTTTAGTTTTTTTTTACTAGTCCTATAACGGTCAACTGGTCCTGATTCTGAGTGGCCTTGCAGCCGGTGCGATCACATCGTAACAGGATCTCCAGGTTGTTTGGAGCTCATCAGTCGATGTTTTTATTTTAAATTTATTCATTTTATTTATTTTAATCTTTCAGTTCCTACCTCCACTGCAAATGGGCCACCCTGGAGGAGCTGGAGAAAGACCCCCGGATCCACCAGAAGATCAAGCGCTTCAGGACCAAACGGGCCCAGATGAAGCACCTGTTCACCGAGGTAACCCACCGGCATCGGTTCATGTCCGCCGTCCCCGTCTACTGTCGGATCCTCTCGTCTCATCATGTAAATGTGATGACTTCAGGTGTGTCAGTATAATGGATGTGATGCTCCAGAAGCCATAAAACTTCCTCTCGGCGTCGCTGCGAAGGCTCTGAAAGTATTAAAAGGTCAACAGGTTAACTCCCATCATGCTGTAACCACGGCAACAAGGTGACTGAGGACCATAATTTAGTCCTTCGTTATTTCTACCTGACCTCACCGTCCTCATCGCTGGCTGTAATCTAGAGAGGCAGCAAGTCAGTTTTATCCATGTATTGTTAGACTGTCTTCTCCTCCCAGCAAACCGGTGCGAGATCACAACATCACAGCGATCACTGACCTCACCTTCCTTGTTGTCCTCCTTTCTGTCTCCATCCCTTCATCCCTTTCTCCAGCCCGACGAGGACATTTTCAACCCGGACTACGTGGAGGTGGACCGAGTGCTGGAGGTGGCCGTCACCACGGACACGGAGACCGGAGAGGTGGGTAACACGGCACCTCGGTGTACGGGTGCACTTGTTTCACGTCCCCGTGGCCCAGACCAACACGGTGTTTGTTTGTTACAGGAGGTCACCCATTACCTCGTTAAGTGGTGCAGTCTGTCATACGAGGAGGCGACGTGGGAGCTGCAGGAGGACCTGGACCCGGAGAAGATCAAAGAGTTTGAGGAGATCCAGAAACTGCCGCCGGACCTCAGACACAGCGTGAGTGGACACACGAGGGGAGACGGTTCGATGCAGCGAAAGGGTTGTTCAATAAATACCAGGCAGACTCACTATGAAGGAGAGACGGGCGGGGACATTGTCATTGTTGAAAACTCTTTCCAAAGACAACCGTCTCCTCCTCTGGGCTCCGTCGTGGAGCCTCGGCCTCGCGTACAAAGCCGGACATTAAACCGCAGAAGCTGCTCTTCAATGTGAGCTGAACAAAGATCTCAGGTTGATGATTATTATTTGTCTGACAGCACTTTGAGTAATCTTCTAGAGGCTCTTTCCTTTTCTTCTCTCCTGGGGGAGATGAAGACGTGAGACCTCAGTAAATTAGTTTGTCCCGTTTTTAAACAATCGTCCTTTTGAAACCAGTTCCACCACTTATTGTATTACTGTACAGAAAGTGATGCGACTCACTCGTCTCCTCTCCGATTCATCAGAGGAGACGAATCATTTTAATATCTGAAGATGGAAGCAAAACAATGAGTTTTCTCTAATTATTGTGAGTAAACTCCGCTGCATGTGTGTGTCTGTGTTCCAGGAGCGTCCTCCTCCAGACAAATGGCAGAAGCTGGATAAATCCAGAGATTACCGGAACGGGAACCAGCTGCGAGAATACCAGCTCGAGGGGATGAACTGGTTACTGTTCAACTGGTACAACAGGTGAATACCACTGACGTACGGTCATTAACCGGAAGTGTTCCAACAAACATCATCTCATCTCGTCTCATTTCTCCGGCCCAGAAAAAACTGTATACTGGCGGACGAGATGGGTTTGGGAAAGACCATCCAGTCCATCACCTTCCTGTTTGAGATCTTCAGCATGGGGATCCGCGGGCCCTTCCTCATCATCGCCCCCCTGTCCACCATCACCAACTGGGAGAGGGAGTTCCGCACGTGGACGCGCATGAACGTCATCGTGTATCACGGCTCGCAGATCAGCCGGCAGATGATCCTGCAGTACGAGATGTATCACAGAGACGCCCAGGTAACGGTCGAGGCTTGGCTATCGGGGGAGTCAGAGCCAGAGGGGGGGTCAGGTCCGTCTCCATCTGGGTCAGGTCCGTCTCCATCTGGCTGAACATCACGTCTTCCTCCTTTAAAGGAAAGAACAATACAGATTATTGTTAATTAGCAGTCAGACTTTATTACCACTGTAAGTCCGAGTGCTTCAGGTGAAAGCTTAATACAGTAGGATTCTGATTTTGTGCTATTTCATGTAAAAGCGCCACCTAGTGGACAATCAGTACCAAACGTAGCAGAGAGTCTGGGTTCTCTTACTAAGTCTTCTTCCATCGCAGACGAGCTGCAGCAGCTGTGATTTACATGTTAATGATCCACTCAGGTGGTCGCTCATCTTCTCTTTATGGCTTCTTGTGGGAGTCGGCGTGAGGCATCGAGCATCATCCGACCAATTAAACAATGATTTAAACTTATAAAGCTGAACTCTGCGTGCGCATGAATCTAATCAAAGTTTAATTCATCTGAGGAGCTCGTCAATATCTCTCTCTCTCCGTCGATTGACGGCCTTTTAACTCGACCTCACCTCGTCTCTTTCACTCTCGTCGTCATAGATTTCTAGTCAGGTGAACGCTGAATTAAACATTTCGAGGTTTAAATTCGGCTCCTGCAGGTATCAAAGGAAGTTAATTAATAATGTTGAACGTGCAGCAGCAGTTAGTGGAAGGTTGAACCAGGCGTGTTTGAGTCATCACCCGGCTTCATGTCTTCGCTGTCCTTCAGGGCAACACCTTGCCAGGCGTGCTGAAGTTCCAGGGGTTGATCACCACCTTCGAGATGATCATGGCCGACTGTCCCGAGCTGAGGAAGCTGCACTGGCGCTGCGTCGTGATCGACGAGGCCCACCGGCTGAAGAACAGGAACTGCAAACTGCTGGAGGGCCTCAAGCTCATGAACCTGGTCAGTCTGAGTGTTTGGAATCTCTCGTCTCCCCTTTAGTCAGAACAAACGTCCTTCATCAGCTGCCAGTCCTCCTGTGTGATAAATCTGTCCTGGTTTCTAACAGGAACACAAGGTTCTGCTCACGGGAACTCCTCTGCAGAACTCCGTCGAGGAGCTGTTCAGTTTGTTGAACTTCCTGGAGCCTCTGCAGTTCCCGTCAGAAAGCACCTTCCTGGAGGAGTTTGGAGACCTGAAGACAGACGAGCAGGTAACTTCAGTTGGAAGCAGAGCAGCAGAGATAAATACATTCTTCTGTGTGATAGTTAAACGATCCTCATGCTTCATGTTTTTGTTCTGGTCTCCCAACAGGTGAAGAAGCTTCAGGCCATCTTGAAGCCGATGATGTTGAGGAGGCTGAAGGACGATGTGGAGAAGAACCTCGCCCCTAAAGAAGAGACCATCATCGAGGTGTGTCCCGTAGTGACTGATCAGTGTCATTGTGGAGAAGGTGTGTGTGTTATATATGTGTGTGCTTGTCTTCCTGTAGGTGGAGCTGACCAACATGCAGAAGAAATACTACCGAGCCATCCTGGAGAAGAACTTCTCCTTCCTGTCCAAAGGTGCGAACCAGCACAACATGCCAAACCTCATAAACACCATGATGGAGCTCCGCAAGTGCTGCAACCACCCGTACCTTATCACAGGTCAGACCGTGTTCCTTCACTCAACTTTAAAAACTCTCCCGACCCAAATGTACAAGAGTCCTCTTCATCTCCTTGCTCACCCTTCCAGGAGCCGAGGAGAAGATTCTGGAGAGCTTCAGGAAGAGTCACAGTCCGGACGCGCTGGACTTCCAGCTGCAGGCGATGATCCAGGCAGCCGGTAAACTGGTGCTGATCGACAAGCTGCTGCCCAAGCTGCTGGCCGGGGGACACAAAGTCCTGGTCTTCTCCCAGATGGTCCGCTGCCTGGACATCCTGGAGGACTACCTCATCCAGAGACGGTGAGAAGGTGGGGGAGGGGAGGACGGAGGGGAAGGGAAGACGTGGAGGAGAGAATCAGGAAAGGAGAGGCGAAGATGGGAACAAAGCATGTTGGGGGATCTGGGGAACGGAGATCACTGCTCATGTGATCATTCATCTCTGTGGTTCCCTCCAGTTACACGTACGAACGCATCGACGGCCGCGTGCGAGGGAACCTGAGGCAGGCGGCCATCGACCGGTTCTGCAAGCCGGATTCGGACCGCTTCGTCTTCCTGCTGTGCACCAGAGCCGGAGGACTGGGAATCAACCTGACGGCTGCAGACACCTGCATCATCTTCGACTCGGACTGGAACCCCCAGAACGACCTGCAGGTGAGGCTGCTGGGGGGTGATCGGGACACGTAACATCGGCTGCTCAACAAACCGGCTTCAGATGCTCCTTTATTATTATTACGAGGTTAAAGCTTTTCAATACGGAGTGTTTTCCTCTGGGATCGCAGCAGTCGACAGATCAAAGGATGAAACTGCCTGCAGTGATGAAGCGAGAGCAGCGGGGTGTCTGACAAACACTTTACAAACACACGTTACCAAACACACGTTACCATCGCCTGTCAGGCTGCAAGGAGAGAATATTTTACCCCTTCATCCCCTCGTCAGTGATTCCTCCTATTAGAGGGCTGTAGCTGTTTGTGTTTGGTGAATATTTGATGTTGTGTCAAAGTGGATTTAACGGGTCTGAACTCGTCCTACTACAATCCAAATGTTCTGATGGATGAACAGTAAGTCCTTTAAGTCCCGTTGCCAGCTGCTATATAACAAATGTTTGCATGTCCTCGTCAGGCTCAGGCACGCTGCCACCGGATCGGCCAGAGCAAAGCGGTCAAAGTCTATCGGCTGATCACCAGGAACTCCTACGAGAGGGAGATGTTCGACAAGGCCAGTCTGAAGCTCGGCTTGGACAAAGCCGTGCTCCAGGACATCAACCGCAAGGGGAACCTCAACGGGGTGAGGGATGTTGGAGTCTTCATGTCGGTGGTTGTTGACACGATGTCGCCGAGTCCTGTTTCATGTGGCGGTGTGTGTTGCTGCAGGTGCAGCAGCTCTCCAAGCTGGAGGTGGAAGATCTGTTGAAGAAAGGAGCGTACGGCGCCTTGATGGACGAGGAGGACGAGGGGTCCAAGTTCTGTGAGGAGGACATCGATCAGATCCTTCAGAGGCGGACGCAGACCATCACCATCCAGACGGAGGGGAAGGGCTCCACGTTCGCAAAGGTCGGAGCCCAAAGGAAGGAAACTCGGCAGACTTGGAATGTTTGCATAAAAGCTAACGTCCGTCACATCTTCTTCTTTTGTCTTCCTCTCAGGCCAGTTTCATCTCGTCCGGTAACAGGACGGACATTTCTCTGGACGACCCCAACTTCTGGCAGAAGTGGGCCAAGATCGCAGAAGTGGAGCTCGACTCCAAGTCAGAGAAGGTACGGAGAGACGGAGGAAGTTATGAGACTGGGAGGGACAGAACACGGAGAGCATGGCAGGAACAAGGAGGAGGAGGGATGGTAGAGAGGGACAATCAGACATAAACAGACGAGTGAAATAATAAAGCTCCTAAACAGGATGTTGTAGATGAGGATGAAGCTCTTCATCCTCCTGAGCTTCTCCTCAATGACTGAAGCGTTGGATGAACCCCTCCCTCTCCTTCTCTCGTCCTAATCCTTCTCGTCTGTCTCAGGAGTCCCTGGTGATCGACACGCCTCGCGTGAGGAAACAGACTCGCCACTACAACTCCTTCGAGGACGATGAGCTGATGGAGTTCTCGGAGCTGGACAGCGACTCGGAGGAGCGGCCGTGTCGGACTCGTCGCCTGGGCGAGCGCAGCCGGCGGTACCTCCGCGCCGAGTGTTTCCGGGTGGAGAAGAACCTGCTCATCTTTGGGTAGGACGATCGCATGACTTGTGTCTCCTCTCGTGACTTGGGCAGCGTTTCCATGGCGGCGACGCGTTTCCTGTTTGGTGAAAGGTGTTCGTTGACGGGTCGTCAGGCTGGTGAAGCCGAGCATAACAATGTTTTTAAATGAGCTACAAAGAAAGTAATTCTGTTCCAATGAGAATGAAAAGTCTCTCACACCTTAAACTCTTAATATTGTGTCCGATAGTGTAGTTTGAAGTATCGATGACTCTCTCCAGGTGGGGCAGGTGGAAGGACATCCTCAACCACGGCCGGTTTAAATGGCACCTGGCAGAGAGAGACATGGAGGCCATCTGCCGGTGAGTACCGACTCCTGTAGCAACACTTCAGCCCCGACGCTGCAGCCGCTGTATGACACGAGTCCACGTTACTGTTCTGCTGCAGGGCTCTGCTGGTTTACTGCCTCAGACACTACAAAGGAGACGACAAGATCAAGAGCTTCATCTGGGACCTGATCACGCCGACCAAGGAAGGCCAAGACCAGGCGCTGCTCAACCACTCAGGTTAGCGTCTACACTTCTGACTCCGACACAAGCGGAGCCAGACGTCACCTGAATATAAACAGTGGTGCTTCTACCTCCTCCCTCCTCCCGCCAGGTTTGTCGGCTCCGGTTCCTCGTGGACGTAAAGGGAAGAAGATGAAGAATCAGTTGAACGTTCCGGAGTTTAAGAACGCCGACTGGCTGGTCCACTGTAACCCTGAGGTGGTGCTGCAGGACGAGAGCTACAAGAAACACCTGAAGCAACACTGCAACAAGTGAGCTCCACCGCTCATTATCACCTTCAATTCCTGCAGAAGATGACGACGCATTCTGAGTGTCCTCGAGAGCAGGAGCGATGCATCACCACAGTTACATGATTGAATGAGGCGGATGCAGGCTAACAGCTGTTAATGAACCTTTCTGTCCGCAGGGTGCTGCTGAGGGTGAGGATGTTGTACTACCTGAAGGTGGAGGTGCTGGGTGAGGCTGCCAACCAGGCTCCAGAGGGCACGCCGGCCAGGTAGGGAACGTTTCTCTATCAGTGTTTGCTCTGCAGGGAGACCGGTTGTATCACAGTTAGGACCTGAAACCTTTCAAGACGTCCACCTGACAACTCATCAATATATTGAATGTTTCCATCAACGCTGTGTCAGCGCCGTGTGACAGGTCGTCAGTCAGCCTGTCAGTCAGCGTTCCGACCCGCCGCCGGCGGCGCTGACGGATTGTCTGTGTGTTTGTGTCGACAGTAAACTGGAGGTGTCGCTGCCAGACATCGACTACATCGAGATCCCGGCCGCATGGTGGGACGCCGAGGCTGACAAGTCTCTCCTCATCGGCGTCCACAAACACGGTGAGGAACGGACGAGGCTTCACCTCAGCGTTTCTGTTACTCGTGTTTTCCCACCTTTTGACCGAGCGTGTCGTCTGACAGGCTACGAGCGGTACAACGCCATGCGGGCCGATCCGGACCTGTGTTTCCTGGAGAGGGTGGGGATGCCCGACGTCGCAGCGCTGTCCGCCGAGCAGGGAGGAGGGGAGGCGGCTTCTGACATCGCTGACAGGTGGGACACACACAGGAAGCTGGTTGATGGAGGAGTCATCGATGTACTCTGACAATGATGCTTCTCCTTCCTCCACCAGCCCTCCGTTTTCTTTACTCGCTGTAGTGGCGTTCACTTTCGGTGCCAACACTGGTGTGAACAAACACAACCTGTCATCTCTGATGTTTGTTTGTCTCCTCTGCAACCCCCCCTCCCACCCACGAGCTGTTCTTACATACAAGATGATAAAAACACAAACACAGCTGCAGGTGGGTTCCCTGAAAGTACTTCAGAGGATCTGCACTGACAGGAGGACGTTCCAGAGGGTAAACGTGGTGTGAAGATAAGACTGGTGAAACTTTGATCCTCCTCCTGAAGGTGGTTGTGGGTAGTTGTTGGAGCGGTTCCCCGGCCGAGCTGAGCGACCGCGTGGCTGGAAGATGTTCCCTCTACCTGAGTCAGAACTTAACAGTTTTCTCCTCTTTGTCGTCTCAGTGTGTGCAAACCTGAAGAGGTGAAGGACGACAGGGAGACCAAAGCTGACGGAGACGATCGGGACGAGAGCAGCAAGGTGAAGACGGAGCTGCTGAAACATTGAAGGGTCTTTTATTCCCTCAGACGACCTCAGATTCAGTTGGATCCTCTTCAGACGCGTTGATTTTACCTTCACGGACTCATTGATGTGTCTTTCTCTTGGCAGGGAGAAGAAACCTGCTCGAGCACCGACACCTCCGACAAGCCTGACAGTACCGGACCAGGTGAGTCCGACTGTCTCACATCGTGACCTCGGATGCATCGTTGGTTTAAACCGCCGTATTCAACATGTCTCTTCTCTGCACAGACTCCCAGATGTCAGCTGACTTGTGCACACAAGACGGGACTCTGGTCACCACGACGACGACGGGAACGGGGAGCGGCGTGGCGTCTCTTCACGTCATCCAGTCCCGGCCCCTCTGGCCCACCGGGCCGGCCTTGACGGCCCGTTTGCGGCGCCTCATCACCGCCTACCAGCGGTTCACGCTGCGCCGCGAGCCGCTGCTCAGACACGACTTCCTGCTTCACGAGAGCCTCGTCGGCATGGGGATGGGGGGGCCCGGAGCTGCTCACGGTCATCACGCTGGCGGGCCTCTGGCATGGCAGTTGGGTGAAGAGCTGAGGCGCTGCTCGGTGGTTGCTACAGAACCAGACCCTCTGTTTCTGGAGTGGCAGAGAAGGTAACGACTCGACTGATGTATCGTCGCATCTCACGCGGCCGGTGCTGATGCTGCAGGATGCGTAACACAAGTCTGAATCATCTGTTCCTCCCTCCTGTACAAGGTGGACTCGTCGAGAGCAGTCCGACTTCTACCGCACGGTGTCGTCGTTCGGCGTGGTGTACGACCCGGAGAGGAAAGTCTTTGACTGGTCCCAGTTCAGAGCACTGGCCCGGCTGGAGAGGAAGACGGACGAGAGCCTGGAGAGATACTTCAACTCCTTCGTCAGCATGTGCAGGACGGCGTGCAAGCTGCCTCCGAGGAAGGAGGAAGGTGGGGTGGATATAATCACACACACACACACACACACACACACATCTGCAGACCTCCCTTCCTTTGGACCTTGTTCTCAGCAGCGATACTGCCCCCTGGTGGTGGGATGATTCTTTCCCTCCTCCAGGAATCTTTCACTCACAGACACTTGAACTTGTTTCCCGTCATTACCCAACGTTCCCTCCTGTCCTGTGTTCCAGGGCTGGTGGATCCCGCTGTGCTCGTGGAGCCTCTGACGGAAGAGAGAGCAGCCAGGACTTTATACCGCATCGAGCTGCTGCGCAAGATCAGGGAGCAGGTGGGCAGTCTGACCAGCGTCAGCAGTAACCATAGAATCCATCCATACATCTGCTGTTTGTGTATGAGTTCATGTCAGTGTGTATTGATTAATTCACCCTCCTCCTCCTCCTCAGGTTCTCCGTCACCCGTTACTGTCCGCCCGTCTCCAGCTGTGCCGCCCCTCCCTCTACCTCCCGGTTTGGTGGGAGTCTGGCAAACACGACCGTGACCTCCTCATCGGGGCGGCGCGCCACGGCTTGAGTCGCACCGACTTCTACATCCTCAACGAGCCCCAGCTGAGCTTCCTGGAGGCTCACAGGAACTACGTCAGGGGACACCCGTCTCATCTTCATCCTCACCACTCAGGCCTGGCGACTCATCCCGGCATGTCCTCCTCTTCATCTCACCCGCAGCTCCACCCTCACTGCTGTCTCTACGACCCGTCTCTCGGTCGACACTCCCCTCAGCCTCCCGAATATCCCCACCAGTCCTCCCACCACCACCAGCAGCATCACCACCACGTGCCTCCATCAACTCCCTCTCCTTCCTCTCATCCTCACCTCCATCCTCCGCCCTTGGATGCCCACGACTCCGCTTCGCCGAGCCTGGGAATAGTTTCCGGCTCCCGTGGAGACTTCCTGGACTGCCCTCCCCTGGATGAGAGCCTGGAGCTGGGCTCGCTGCAGCACGACGCCATGTCTGCAGACGCTCTGCACGGGGGGAAGGCTTCCAAAGACGCCCTGAACGGTTTCCCGTTCAACTCGGCCGCAGGAGGCCAAAGCATGCTCAACTCGTACGGGGTCGGGGGAACCGACCTGGACTCCAAACTGAGGAGCGACGTGCTCGTCGGTGAGCAGGGCTCGTCCGAGGAGACGGGGCTGATGGCGCCGTCGGTGGAGCTCGACCGGTTGCAGGTACACGTTTATATTCCGATCCGTCGGCGTTGAAATGAAATGAGTGTGCAGCCTGGTTCTCCTTATGATGATGTCATTCATCAATAAAATGAAGTGTTTCTCCATCCCCCATGTTTATCACCTCTGTGGCTGCAGGCTCCCTGGGACGGCACCGATCACTCCAGTCCAGCTCACCACATGTTCAACGAGTCGGATCCCATCCTGGGCCCCTCCGCCCTGGAGACGGGCTTCCTGGAGGAGGATGAGGAGGCGCAGGCGGGAGATAGAGGAGGGGAAGAAGGTGGAACTCTGGAGGAGTGTCTGGGCCTCCCGCCCTCGTCCTCTCCTTCCCACCCCTCAGCAGGAGACTCCGTGGAGCCGCTGTCATCCAGCTACATGCTCTTCAAGGTTCGTCTTCGTGACGTCAGCGACTGATTAATAACGGCCGGTGCTTCATAATCAACCGACTGTAATCTGTAATATCTTTTGCCTCCAGGACATCGGCGGTGTGAGCGAGGAGCCCAGCGTGGATCAGACCGACCTGTCGGTGAGCCCCCCTCCACCCTACGTCCCCCCTCCACCTCTGTCTCTCTCTGACATCACCGGCCACGAGCCGCAGGAGAGTCTGGGCCGCTCGCCGAGCTCTGTGGAGGAGGTCCGGGAAAGAGGCGCCGGGTTTGAGTTTGACGACAAGGAGGAAGAGGAGGTGATGGACTTGTCGAGGGAAAAACAAAGGGAGCAGGAGGTCCTGAGTCCGCCCATGGAGGTGCAGCAGATGAATGAAACAGAGCCGGAGTCGGGTTTAGGAGACGAGGACGAGAGGATGGAGGTCCAGGACCAACTCTCCCAGGAGACCTTTGAGCCAGGAGAGCATAAGGAGGACTTACCCAGAGACATGCTGCCTTATCTGGGGAAGCTGGAGCAGGACGGAAGCCTCCTGTGTCCTGAGCCCATCGAGGAGCCGGGCGAGGAGGTGGACAGGTTGATTCTGTATCAGGAGACGATGGAGAACTCTCTGGACACGGAAGCCTTGCTGGGAAACGCATCTGGAGAGTTCCTGCAAGCGAGGAGGATCTCAGTAAACTCCAAAGAGGACGGTACGATGGGGAGCGCAGATCTCGCGGATCAGGTGGACGAGATCTCGGAGGGGCAGGTGGACCACGTCTCTCTCATTGATGTGAAACCCTGCGACGACGTGGCGGAGACGGCAGCGAAACAACTGAACGCCAAACCAGATGAGATGGAGAGCGTCTACGCAGAATACACACCAGAATACACACCGACCTCCGGCCCTGCTTCCGTCTCCTCTACCGTTGCGTCCAGGTCTGATGATGCTGCTGCGACGAGCGGCGGCGAGGCCGCCGTCAAAACCGAAGCCTCTATGTGTCAGGAGGACTACGAACATTCAGTCGCCACCGGTTCACCCGACACAAAACCATCTGAGCTTAAATTCTCTCTGAAGCCGGACGACGGCGGTGAGACGAAGCCGCCGCAGCTGGAGCTGCCGGTCAAGTTGGAGGAGCCCAAGACGGAGACGGTGGAGGACGTCTACCCGGACAGCTCCGAGGTCAAACACGCCAAGTGTCTTTCCTACGCCGTTAAATCGGAAGCGGAGCAGTTGGACTATCCGGTCAAAGAAGAGACCAAACCAGAAGATCTCCCCGTGAAGCCCGAGAGCGACGACAGCAAACCTGAGAATCTCCAGTTTGCATCTTACCCGGAGGACGTCGAGGTCAAACCTGAAGCCAAACCGGTCGTCGACGGTTTCGCTGCTTATCCGGACGGCGCCAGGTTGAAGACCGAGGCGAAGCCGGAAACGTCTCTGAGGTTGACGGCCTTCGCCGACAGCTCGGAGCTGAAACCCGAGGACAAGCCGGAGGGCCTGAAGTTTCCCGCCTTACTCGCCATCAAAGCCGAGACGAAGCAGGAGCTCCTGGAGGCCGACAGCACGGTGGCGACCCCGAAGCTGGAGCAGGCGGACGGGCTGGCGGACGCCTCGGAGACGCTGGTGATGAAGGGCCAGGTGAAGGAGGAGAGGCCGAGTACGCCAGGTAAGAAGTTCAACCTGAAATGATCCGTCTCTAACAAGTCACAGCATGAAGGTTGAATCCTCTTCTTCCTCTGCAGTGGCCATCGTGGAAGGTTACGGCGGCAGTCCCAGGTTTGCAACTCCGATGTCGATGTGCGAGATCGACGGCCTCCACGACGCCCGGGAGCCGACCATCGCTCAGCTGCTGCAGGAGAAAGCACTTTACTCGTATTCTGAGTGGCCAAAGGTACGACGGGGACAGAAGGACGTCTGTGGAGGAACGTCTAGAACCGATTCAGACGTTGATCTTCTTCTTGATCCTCCCCCGCAGGACCGGATCATCATCAACCGCCTGGACAGCATCTGCCACGCCATCCTGAAGGGGAAGTGGCCTTCGTCGAGCGAGCAGTACGACTCGCCCGGCTCCATGGCCGCCACCTCCTGCCTGGCCAACAGCTTGGCCCAGCACCACCACCAGCGCGCGAGCTTCCTCGCCGCCACCACGGCGTCGGGATCCGTCTCGGGACAGGCCCGGCTCCAGCAGGCCAACGCGGGACTCGGGTTCACGCTCCCGCCTCCTCTCACGAGAATACCGAAGGTGAGCGACGACCCCTCTGACCCGGAAGGATGAATGAACTCCCTCTGTTGTACATATCCGTGTACCATTTGTCTACGTTTATCTTCGCTGTCTGTCGCCATGCGAGCGGTGCTAACGATGCTAATAGGGACAGAATACAGCAGCCAGACAAGGAAACCTCAAAGTATAGATATCTATATATATATAGATCTATATAGATCTATATATATAGATCTATATACTGAAGTACATTGTTGTGCAGTTTCCTGTCTGGGATGTTTTACATGTTTCATATGTTGTTGTAAGTGGCACATAGATGAAGCCTCATAGAGCAGCTCTACACCGGCTCTTTATAGATGTAGAGATCCAATAATCAGGCTCAGGCTGGGCGGCCGTCTGCCTCGACCGCCCTCCAAAGCTTCGTTAAACTCCTCCTCCGTCATCACGTCATCACGGCCGATGTTTAGATGTCTGTTAAGATACCGACGCCGCTGTGTTGTCTCGGTCCATATGTGTGTTTAACAAATCCATCATCTCTCTCCCATTCTTGTCCACCCCTCGCCCACCCTGTCCACCCTCACAGTACATGCCGCGGGGCGGCGCTTGTGGGCGCGGAGCTTGGCGCCTCACCTCCTTACCTCTCTTACAGGAGAGGCTTGTGGCTCCTCCTTTCCTCCCCGAGCTCAAGCGAGCGGGAGGCCGGAGGGCCTTCGACTATGAGGCTGCCGCAGCAGCCGCCGCGAAGGTCTTAGCAGGGAAATCGGCGTCGTCATGCAACGTTCCCGCCGCCGGTAGCTCCAGCGGTGAAAAGGCGCCGGTGGTGGCCCCGCCCTCTCACCGCACAGGAGCCATGACCCTGATTAACGGTTGGCAGGAGGCGGCCATCGATCTCACCAAGTCACCGGGAGAAATAAGCACCACCGGCGGGGTCGGGACGGGTGAAGCGCCGGGGATGAGCGGCGGTCACAAGCTGCCCCCCCCGCCGCCCCCCATCACGGCGCCCCTGTCGGGCTCCGTGGGGATCGACATGGCCGGGATACTGCAGGCCGGGCTCATCCACCCGGTAACGGGACAGATAGTTAACGGGAGCCTGAGGGGAGATGATTCCCTGAGGAGGAGGAGAGGAAGGAGGAGAAACGTGGAGGCGCTGTACTCCGAGTTCACCAAGAGTCGGGGCCTGCACCTCCCGGACACGCAGGTGGGTGGTGTGAGCACGGAGGGATGAAGAGCAACATGACAGACAACCAGGAATGTTTCAGAGCAGTTAAATGTTTTGTTTGTGCATCGGTGTGAAAGAACTCATCCAGGTTGATTAAAAAATATATATAAATATAACGTATCTCCAAAAGCATCAGCGCCTGTGTGTCTGTGTGTCGTCCTGCAGGGTCGCATGGAGGTGATCAGCCACGCCTCCGTCTCTTCCTCCACCTCCTCGCCGTCACCCTCTCCGTCAGAGCGACCCGCCGGCCCTCCGACGCCGTCCTCCTCCTCCTCTTCGACGACGCCCCCGACGCAGACGCCTCCTCAGCCGGAGATCATCGCCATCGACAGAGAGGCGGCCAGTAAAGGCCTGATCGAGTGGCTGAGGCAGAACCCGGGTTACAGCATGGACCTGCCCGCCTTCGCTCACGTACGGCTGGTTTATTTATCCTGTGCTGCCTTTTTGTTTCAGTGACTGTGTGGTTGGTTTTTCGGAGCCTTATTTCAGAACCTCCGATTGACTCTGTTCCTTCATCCCCTCTCCTCCTCCTCAGTCCGGAGCCGGTCTCCTGCACGGTTTTGTGGAGCGTCCAAAGCAGAGGAGGCACCGCTGCAAAGACCCCACCAAGCTGGATATCAACTCTCTGACGGGGGAGGAGAGGGTTCCTGTTGTACACCGAGGCACCGGACGCAGGGTAGACAACACACACACACACACACATGAGTCACACGAGTGTGCAAAGCCTCCATCCAGCACACAGCACCCCCAGTTGACTGATATCGTCCCCTCTCTTCCTGCCCTGCAGCTCGGTGGCGCGATGGCGCCGGCCATCAAGGAGCTCTCCAGGTGGCTGGATGCCAACTCGGAGTACTACGTGGCTCCGGACTGGGCTGATGTGGTCAAACACTCTGTGAGTATCAATGTTTTAATGTCTTCAATGACCTGCTGCAGACAGGAACATCAACCTGTGTAAACTACCAGCCGTACTTCAACCAGCCGTCCTCCTCCTGCAGGGTTTCCTCCCGGAGGGGAAGTTCTCTCGGATCCTAACGGAACCGGTCAACAGGGACGCCGGCTCTCGACGGCGCGGACGTCGACCTCGCAGTGAGATGCCGAAGCCCCTCCTGTCCGTCTCTGATTCCTCCTCGTCCGGCCTCGGGCCGCCGCTCTTCATGAACGGCGGTTTGATCGGCAGCATGGACTCCATGGTGGCCATGCAGAACCTCCGCGGGGGCATTCCTGGAATCCCCATCATGGCAGCCGGATTCACTCACGGCTTCCCGGCGGCGGTTTCATCCGGGGGCGCCGGGGCGTCTGCAGAAGATGCCAAGAACGGGCTGAGTATGTTACCCATGATGCTGCACGGTATCCCCCACCCCCACGGAGCTGCCATCCCGCAGCATGCCTTGTTCAGTGTCGGCGCAATGATGGCGCACGCACACGCTGCCCCCCACACCAGCTCCTCCTCGTCCTCCTCCTCCTCTTCGTCTTCGGTCGTGAAGGTCACCACGACAACAGCACCCTCCACGTCCGAGGCGGGCAGCGCCTGCTCGACGACGCCCTCCGAGTGCGCCGCCTCCTCGGGCTCCGGCGGTGAGAAGGAGAGGAGCCAGGAGGAGAAGGGAGCGGCGGAAGGCGGCAGGAGAGCAGGAGGAGCCGAGGCGGCCGCCATCATCACCTCCACCAGCAGGGCCCACCTGGGCCCCGCACACCTCGGGGCCTCCGCCGGCAGCCACCTGACCTTCAACCCCTTCCTGATCCCCGGCATGTCCCACGGCCTGCTGTACCCACACATGTTTTTGCCGCATGGAGGCATCATGGCGCTGCCCGCCATGCCGCCCGGCGTGGTGGACGGCAACCCGGGCAGCCCCAAGAGGAGGAGGAAGCGAGGCCGGGAGGACGGGGAGAGAGAGGAGGACAGGGAGAAGGAGAGGCTGGTGACGGGAGAGGTGGAGGAGAGTGAAAGTACAGTTAAAGCCACCCCCCACCCAGCCTCCTCTCCATCCCCCTCCCTGCCCTCCACCTCCACCTCGGCGTCGGACCCAGGCCCGTCTTCGACCGAAGACGCCCCGCCCGGGGAGGGAGACGGCGAGGACGGGCAGTCAGAGCCGCAGGAACCAGACTCCCATAACCACCTGGAGGGGGCAGCAACAGAGGAGAAAGAGGGAAGATCAGAGGACACAGGAGGAGAGGCAACGGAGGAGCAGAGACAGGTGGAAGGAGAGGAAGGGTAGAGCAGGAGCAGACTGCAGAGGACGGAGACAAACCCCTCGCTGCTCTCTCCTCCCGCCTCCTCCGTTGCTCCGCCTCTCCACCGAGCAACAGTGTAAAGTTTGTGCCGTGTCTGTCAGTCATTGTCCATGTAAAGACTTTTATTATGATGATGACTCATACTAAGGATGATTATATTAAACTCTGTCATGTTTATATACCGGGACCCCACCCGCCCTCTCCAACTCCTCCTTGTATACAAAAAAAAACAAACCAGTGTAACGAATGATCTTCTGTGTATTCTCCCCCCGTTTCATCTGCATCGCGTCGGGAGGGACGACGGCGCCGCCGGCCAGACGAGGACCGAAACGTGATCGGACAGTTCGGACGAGCAGCTTCCGTCTGTTCGTCGGGACGACGTCAAAACGTTTGTCGGAGGTGATTTTCTAAAAAAAAGAAGAAGAAAAAAATTCTGGATTTATCACCACAGTTTGGGAATCCAGAGAAGCTAAACCAGACGAGCTGTTGCTCTGTCCACACTCCATGTTTTTATTATCTTTATTTTATTCTTTTTATTATCTTTGTGCAATTCTGCAACAACCTGCAAGAGTCATTTACGAATCCATCGATATGCAAGAACACGGAGTAAAGGTGCATTTCAGAATGTAGACGAACCCCCTAAAGTAAAGTACATTAAGTACGTCGATGCCAAATCCAAAAGAGCTTTTTTAAAAATAGGAAAGTTTGAGGAAAGCGTTTTCTGACACTCCCAACATGTTTTTTTTTTTGCCTATTATTGTCGTTGTTGTTGTCACTGCTACGCCACCGCTGCTACTTTTAACAGACGTTAAACCAATAAAATAATTTCCACTAGAAGGATTAAAGAAACGTTCCAGGAAACACAACAAACCTTTTGGAGAACAATCATGAGATTATTTCATTTTTTATAATTTTTTTGTTTTTAAGATCATGTAGAGATTTTTTGTTGTTTTATTTACGCTCAGACACTTTTTTCGAGAGACGTCCCACCCTGATCTGGTGTAGGGGATGGGGTTGGCCACCGGGGGGCAGCAGCAGTTAGATGTGATTGTATCCTCTCCTGTGATGGAGGGATGTGAGTGCGAGACGAGAGATGGGTTTCCTTTTTTTAATCCGAGTCCCACATTCGATCAATGGTTGCAATCATGTACCCCCCCCCCCCCCCGACGCCACATGTCTTTCTTTGCAGTGTGTTTTGTCCAGCGAAAGGGAAGACTAGTCTTTTTCTCAGATTGATGAACAGATAAAACAGGAAAAGCGGTGTGAATCGTGTCGTCCTCGCTGCCGCCGCCTCTTCTTTCTTCTCTCCGTTTCAGTAATCTGTCGACTAGCAGGTCAAACTAAAGTCGTTCTACATGTGTCGATCCGGTGCTGTATATTGCTTTTTTTTTTTTTTCTTTCACGCCTTTTTGTTTGTTTCTCCATCGGGGGGACGAACGGAAAGACAAAACTACTTGACATATGAGGGTGAAGTTCCCAGGTCGGCCTCGGTGTCGCCCCCATCCAACAGACTGTCCTCTCCTAACAGGGTCCGGGGTTTTTCGGGAGGGCGGTCAAACGTTTGTTTTTTGCTGTTTTCATACATGGAAACATTATTTTTGCACAATGTCTTTTCGTGAATGTTTAAAACGTGTCTTTTCCTTCATGTGTGAGACGACGGGGGAGGGTGTGTGTGTGTTTGTGTGCATCGCATGCGCACACGTGTTTGTCGTGGAGATGTCTCGTCCTTACAGGTCACTTTTTTTCTTGTCGGGGGGGTGGAGGGGAACAACAACATATACTTGTTGCCTTGTCACAATTTGTGGCTCCATATAATTTATTATACTTTTTTCTTTTTGCCTTGCCAAACTCTCACCAAATCTTTTTAGTTCCATTATGTATTATTCAAAGTAAAATGCCTTATTTAGCTCGTATGTTTTGTATAGATGTTCTGTTATATCTCCATATAATGTTTTATCATGTTTTCGTGTTCAGTTCGTCCTTTGCTTGTCAGCGCACTCGGCCTTGGTGATGGTGCGTTTATCTTCTCAAAGCCAACCGTGAAACGAAGAAGGCGCCGCCGAGGAAAATCACTCCGTTAATTCCCGACAAGTCAATCAGTCATTCCTCAAAGCACAAATCAAGTAAACAAGAAGTGACTGTTTTCTTACTAGTGCCTCTAAAAGTAACATTAGTTTCTCTTCTTCTTCTTCTTCTTTGTGGGCTTCACAAGCGCAGTGTTGGATGTCTGTTTGGGAAAGAGATTAACAAATGAACCTTGTGACTCTATGGTGGGTTTCACTGTATGCTGATGACGCCCTGCTCTTCCTCTTTAAAGGTTTTGTTTAGTTTTCTTATCTCTCATTTATCTTATGACATCATGTTCAACTTACCAACCCCCTTTTAGAGACATTCGGCCTTCCAACAATAATCTACATCTTTTAAAAACTCAAACACTTTTATGAGTCTGACCGAAAGTAAATAAATTACTTTTAACTGTTTTTGCGAACTCCGGTGTTGATTCTCTCTCGCGTCCAACGAGTCGCCCGTCTGTTAGGTTTATAATTCAAACTGATTCGAGTGTTCAGTTACTGGAAACAGCAAAAGAAGACGGTTAACAGATTTCACAAGCTTCACTTGTGTCAACACGTTCTCGTCCCTCCGTGTTCAATACCCGCCGGCTCGTCAACTAGCGGCGCTTCCTCACACCGACACACAAGACGCCCTTTTGGAATCTGTCGGAGGTGAAGCAGCTTTTCTAAATTTGTTCCGAGTAAAGAACTATTTAGTTTAGTTTCTCATTTATAATTTGAAAACCAGACTGGCACCACGAGGGTCTCCAGGTTCAGGCACTAAACACAAAAAGGGAAAGATGGTGTTTGGGGTTAAATACACACTTCACAGGGTTATTAATATTCCACTCGGAGTTAACGGACCGGCCGCTGCGTCTCATCCAGACCCGATGGGGTGCGTTGGCAGTGTATTGGACGTTGAGGGCCGTTAAGAAGCGCCTGTATTTGACAAGCCGGGATGAGTTTGAGGTTGTTGTTCACTACTGAAGTTGCGTCTTTCTGCAGGTACTTTCGGTCGAACTTGAAAGTGTTTGAGTCCAATTCTGTTGAATAGAAAAGCAGTCTGAAGCTCTTTGTCCTGATTGGTTCCTCTTGCTTCACAAAACCAAAAGTTTCAACGCACAAAAAATTTGACAGAATTTTTCACTCGGTAGTCTTCTGTTCTGTCTTCTGCTCCGTCTTCTGTTCGGTGTCCTGGCTGACGAGGCCGCACTACGTCTTTGATCGTCTTTGTTTGTTGAGATGCCGAATCAGAAGAAGGGCCAGTTGTTCTGCATCCCAACAAGTTTGCACATCACTTCCTGTTCCTGGCTTGTTCTCGTGTATTCACAAACCCTCACGGGTGCAGTTTGTGCGTCCGGTCGGAGGTCAGACGGACGGCGGCGGCGGCCCAGTATTGTCAGTCCACGTCGCACCGTGCCGTCTTCTAACAACAGTGTTCTTTCTTTCTGTTCCATTTGGTTTCAACGTTCTCTAGAACGTCAGGTCCCCTCAACATGTTGTAAACGTTTCTCTCATCATAAACAATGTATTTATTGTACAGCTTCTCGTCTTCACGTTGTTGTCTCATCATGATCCATGTTTGCCTCCCGTCACTCCGGAGCAGCTCCTCAACCAAGGTCGGCTTTTCTTTGTCCATAAGAACTTTTATATTCTAAAATCAGAAATAAACAGTTCATACGAGTCTACGAGAATATTTGATTTGAGACTTGTTCCGAGCTCAGCCGGTCGGTTGAGGTGACACCATTAACAGTAATAAACAGACGCATCAATCTGTTCTTTGATTTGAACTAAACTGGAAGATTTTGTCCTCTTCTAAACGAACCAATAAATGTCCTCCAACCGTCCCCTGAAATCAGTAACCAGCTCCAGATTCTTTCCAGGAATTATTTGTGATTTTGGGGGGAAATAACAGACCCATAAAAAGTAATTGGATTCCTTCTTCCTCTTCCAAAAATGCTTTTTGCTTCTTCACCAAAAAAAGCCTGAGAAATATTTATTGCTGTTTTGTGACCTAAAACTTTAAAATTAAAGGTGCAGTTTGTAGCTTCGTATTTCACAAACCAATAAGGGGCGTTGTCCTTAGCAACAGAAAGCGTTCCAACACTCCTCCACCTGTAGGACCGGACTGCTGCGCCCTCACCCTTCTACATAATGGAACGTGGCAGGTCTTGTGTATCGTCCCGTTTTCCCCACGGCTGCTGGGTGAGGAGCTCCAGATTGACATAGACAACTCAACGAGTATAGACCCGCCTTCTGGCTCCATCAAGTTACTGAATAATAGAACTCGGCAGGGGTCTCGTATCGTCCCATTTTCCCCACCGCTGCCGGGTGAAGAGCTTTAGATAGAAGTAGATAACTCAGAGTGTAGACGTAGCAGCCTTCTGGTTCAGCAGCTGCTACGTCACTCGCTGTCGTCTGGCTGTATTAAGAGACGTGGCGGTCCGAGGCTAGTTCATCATCATCCGCACATATTATACTTCTTTAAGGGGAAATCAAACCATCACATGCTGGTTCTTGAACCTGGAATCACCATCACACTCCGCTTGGTTACATGAGGGGGCTGCTTGAGTTTGGATTCAATTGGACGCCCCCTTGATGAACGGACAGTGAACAGATAAACTCCAGATTATTTTGACTCAAGAAAAATCAAGGCGTCACTAGCAAGTTTGTTTGGTTCTACAGACGTTTAAAACCGGAAGCTCACAGAGAGTAACGGCGTCACACAGGGTCAGTCAGAGTAAACAAACACTTTATATTTAATTTAGGTGTGAAGCCGATTGTTTCAGTCATGAATCATCAACAATTTAAAACCGATATAAACGACAAACAGAAAGCAGGTCGATGAGTTTTGAACCTGCAGGTTCCAGATTAATGAAGTGTTAGAACTCCCAGCAGCAGCTCGTTAAGATCAACAACATGCGACTGTTGGCCGCCTTACTGAAACAAGTGCAATGTTACTCTCCAGGTTGTTCTACAGACGACGTGTGTTCGATCCCGAGGTCAGAAACATGGTCACTACTTCATATTTTACGTGGTGGGGTTTTTAAGCCTTTTTCTTTCTTTCGTTTCTTTTCTTATTTGTAAGTATAGCTCTCTGTATTCCCATGTGGACCAATCTCATGAGTCGAAACATGGTATGTGTGATCTTTTATTGTGCAATAAAAGATGACCTTCAACTGTCTGCTGTCCCCGGTGGTTGATTTGTTGACTGCGTGGCAGCGTGCGCTCGCTCCTGACCGGCGACCCTGCAGGCCTTCCGACGACCGCTGACCTGCAGCGGACTGGCTGAATGGTGAGTAGTGCATGCTGGGAAAACCTCAGACACTTAAATGGTCGAAACAGGCAGGGAAAAAGAGGATGAAGTCACACATCTGAAGCTCCTCCGACACTCAACAGAAACATGACCGCAGCATCAAAATATACATTTATTTCAAACATACATTCATTGAGGAGTAAAACACCTTTTCGTCATAAAAACACAGATGAACAGAAACGGACAGAACGATGTTTGAAGGATCAACATCAGCTGGACGAGCAGCTGGTTCATGTCGATCGGGGGCGGAGGAGGAGAACTCAGAACTCATCCAAACATCGGATCAAATGTTTGACATTTTTAGAATGAAAAAGAAAAAGACACTTGAGATGATTCACAAGCCAGAGTAAAAAAAAAAAAAGATAAGATAAACTGTATCGAGGGAAGTTACTTACTGCCGACATATTTAATGATCAAATATCAAATTAAAGAAATTAAATGAATCTGCAAAATTTAAAAAATATTCTGCCTTCTTGGACAGAAACAGTTGATGCTTGTAGCCGGAGATGGAAACATTGTCGATGTGCAGAAACTATAAAAGTACAAATAAGAACAGAACTTCAAATCCAATAACAAACAGATGAGAAATAATCTAATATTCTGGAGTGTCAGGATTTATTAAAGTTCCTGCAAGTTGATTTATCTTGTGTTAGTTTGCTGTAACTGAGATTCTGATAACTTGTGTCCTTTTAAATGTTTGATAAGAGATAAATAACGACTTTGTCTCGGATGTTCCAACATGTCTCGGTGACCTCGTGCATCTTGTCGTCAGGGGTTACCGCGCCCCCCGGGCCCCCCGGCGGGGGCCGGCGTTCCCTCCAGGAGGTTTCCGACACCTCCGCGGCCGAGCAGCCGCAGTCGCTTTCTGTCCTTCTTCCTTCCAAATCCTCCTTTTTTCTTCTTTCTTCTTTCTGATGGATGAGAAAGGGAAATAAATACTTATTATTGCTCACCGCACATCTGTAAGTTGGTACAGATGTTAGAAATACTAATTTGCATTCACAAGTTCCTTCTTTTCTTTTCACAAAGTACATCATTTGTGCACCAACAATTCCCATTAATCCGTCTTTAACTTGTGGTAGTTAATCCGAGTCAGACACACAGCTGCTCTCCAGCTTCCCTCTCTGGACCTGATGTTTGCCCTCGATTGCACTTAAGAAACCCAGGTGTCGGTTCCTCTGACACCTGCTCTGGGTTCCTTCTGAAGATTGTAAGATATGTAGGAACTTGGGAAGCGAACAGCGTCTGACTGTGTCTCCACACACCATAAATGATCAGAGTTGAATTACTGTGAAGTGGAGGAGGAACAAGAAGCTCTGGATTCTGGTGCCTGCAGAGATCCAGATCCAATAAGTGTCAGTGAAATATTCTCCGTGATGAATTGCTGCTTATTCTTTTTATTCTCCTGACGGGAGAAGATCTGAGAACATCTGATTCTGTGTAGCCGTCTGAACTCTGAGGACGTCAAATCAAGAACCTCAGTGAATTAGTGTTCCGATGGTTCCCGACGCGTCACAACGCATCAGACTAAATCCTTCTCGTGCGTCTCGTATCGCTGCCTCGGGATGTTAAAGTTCAGCTCAGTCTTCATCCACGTGTGGTTTTGATGTTCGGCGATGAAGAAGAGAAGGTCAGAATTTCTGGCTTTGATTTGAAAGTGGAATCAGTTTCTAGATATACGGCGCTGAGGTTGATTTAAGGGGGTTGGTCCGACATCAGAGAGGAAACTAAAGGAAGGAAGGAAGACAGAAAGAAAGAAAGAAGTCGACTCCTCCAGTTGGGGTCCAGAAAGGGTCTTTAGGCTCGGACATTACTGGACATCGAGGGAAGTCGGTTTACCTAATGAACATCATGCTGTTTAAAAGACTTTAAGTTATTGATCGAGGTCATGAACTCGTCAATATATCAAGTGATAAGTGTGATCTGTTTCTCACAGTCTTCAATACAGTGAGACAACAGACGTCCCGTAGTCAGGAGGTTGACGGTTCAATCTCCTCCAGTGTCCACGTGTCCTTGAGCAAGACACTGAACCTGTGACCACCTGATGTGCCGTCAGTGTATGAACGTGTTAGTGTGAATGAGTCAACAGTGTAAAACACTTTGATTGTTCTGAAGGTGGAAAACACCAAATAAAACACTCAGTAAGTTTTACAGCCATTGTTCAGAGAATGAAGTGGTTCTCCAACAGAACCCTGAGGAACACCTTCCTCCAATAGAACCCTGAGGAACACCTTCCTCCAATAGAACCCTGAGGAACACCTTCCTCCAATAGAACCCTGAGGAACACCTTCCTCCAACAGAACCCTGAGGAACACCTTCCTCCAATAGAACCCTGAGGAACACCTTCCTCCAACAGAACCCTGAGGAACACCTTCCATCAGTCACCACGACAACCTGCAAACCAATGAAATGACTTCTCATCACATCCAATGGATTCAAGTTTATCAACTGTATGAAAGCTTTTAGATAAATCAATAATTCTAGTGGAAACACAGTCCAGCTCGTTATCTGACGGAGCCGCAGCACCAACACTGAGGTGTCACCACTGGTTCGGTTCATCCCTCCATCATCACCATCATGTGTTCAGTCACTTTCCTGTTGACTTGTTTGTTGCTGTGTGATCAGGAATCTTACAACATGAGTCACCAGAGGAAAGAACCCGACTGTGATGTTGTGAAAACCTCAGAATGATTCACACAGAATCTCTTTGTTTTCTTTCCTTTGGCTCGTTTCCCTTCTGGCGTCTCCCCCGTTCTTCTTGCGCTGCATGTTTAGCTTTGGTTTGTCAGCCCAGGACTACTGGTTGCTGTGGGGCGGCTCCACAGTAGCACAAGGTTCATCATGTGCACCCCCGGGTTGGAGGTTGCACACCAACGAGTCTCAGGCGGACATCGTGGGGTCGATGCCAGGTGCTCGCGTGACATCGCCGCCGGTGCAGCGGTGCCAACCCTCGCTGCAGATGGTTACACGTTGCTTTGAAAGATACTTGCTTGTTTATTTCTTCTCCTCAGAGAGCCAAAGTGATGAGTTCTGTGTTTATATAAAACTTTCTCTCCAGCCCCCACCAACCCTCCACCCCCCCCATCATCTGCCCTTCATTAGTGAAGAGAAGCCGCTCTTCAGAGATCCACTTGTTAAATCCCCTCCTGTCTCCTCTCCTCATCCTCCTCTTTAACACAACCAGCTCCTCATCCTCCTCCGTCATCCCTTCGATCCTGTGGTCTGTCCTTCATCACCGCTGGACGTTCGGGTAAGAAGCCCGGCCGTCCTGAAATGTCACGGTTCCTTCAACGTGTGCACATTTGCATTTCCATGAGCTGTAAGTGTTTGCAGACCTGCTGTCATTAACCCCGTGTTGATGCATGCGTGGTCACGCTCGGGGATGCAAATGAACGTGTGAACGTCGTTGGATCGTACGTGGCAGCTTCTGTCTGCCAGGAAACTGACAAAGAAATAATCAAAGATGTTTTGCTTTGAGGGGCTGTGGGAAACTGTCAGTGAGGGATTTATAATAAAGAAAATATTAAATACTATTATTGCTGCAACACACTAACTACAGTGTTCATGTGTATTTAAACCACTGATTCCCTGGTGGGACTGGAAGGTACTGCAGGGTCAATTATAATACATCTCTATTTATTATTATTTATTGCATAATGTTTATTATATTATATTATATGTATCTATTCATTTTATTATTTACTTTTTTTACTTATTATATTATGAAATACTGAAAAAACATATTTTATAGTTTTCAATTCGATAATTAATTCTATTTACAATTTAATACATAATGTGTTTTAAATACTTCACTTGGATGTTGGTTCCAGATCGTGACACTCTGTTCACCTGTTCTCCTCCTCAGCAGATCATCTTTTTCTTGGTCCTCCATCCCAGCACAGAGTGGGCCGTTCGTTCCCATGACAACAGGGCGACCCACTCGAAGGTCTTTAAACTGATGAAGCGCTTCAACAAACAGGTGGGTGTTCTAGAAATCCTTCAAAATAAAATTCCTCTGCTTTTATTCCGAAGCTGCCGAATGTTGGTTTTCCTCTGTAGGTTAACACAACTTCACTGAGCATGTTAGTCTTCATCTCTCAATCAAGCTCATACACGTTGTTTCAGGAAGGTCGGTTCAGGGAAACAATCTATTCTCTCCTCCAGGTTTGAAGATTCATTTCCAGGTTTATTTGATCACATTCCGTCCTCTGGCCAGGTGAAGATGAGTTGAATTGACCCCGTAAATCAGGATCTTATCTGACTGGGATGCAGCCACGTCTCACAGGGGCCAAAGATTTACTGGACGAAGACGAAGAGTGAGACGATCTTTTCAAAAAATGTTGGTGTGATCCTCTCGAGGCCGCGTTGGAAACACATGTTGAAAAGAAAGAAAGGACGGAGCCCTGGAATCACAGATGATAAATCAGGATGAAGTTAAAAGCTGCATGGAGCCGTGACCCCAACACACACACACAGACACACACAGAGACACACACACCCTGGGAACAGTGAATCCAAACCGAGCAGCAGGGTCACATGAATACAAGATAACGTTCAGTCCAGCAGGGCGGCGACAGCGGAACAACTTCTGCACGGGACTTTGCAGATTCACGCACACGCACACGTTTTAGTTTCATCTAATGACAGTTCATAAAACTTCATTAGGAATAAGTAAGAGAGTTAAAAAGCACCGAGAGAGGATGCAGAAATATAGTTCATAAGACTCCTGGTGTTTGACTCTGAGATGATTCTGTAAGTCAGCATCACGTGTCGTACGTCACTGAATTCAAGGGAACCTCGAATAAAGAGGATGACAGGGTGTCAGGGGAGAGCAGGGACGGAGCTCTGCTGCAGGAAGAGAAGAGATGGACGCATGTTTCCTGCAACCACATCCTCCTTCATCCACGTCTGCAGCGGCAAACAGAGCATGCGGTCCTCGCTGTAAACGAACAGACGATGAAGAGCAAAGATTCTGGCCGAGGATGCGAGGCTGACCGACCTCCGTCCCTCTGTTCCAGCCGGCAGGTGTTCCAGATTGATTTATGGGAGTTATTTATGTCCCGGTCAGTTATAAATCCTCCCGGCAGTCATGAGAGTGAATCAGCTGCACAGACGCTCACATTCAAATCATCCAGCTCTCGTGAGGAAAAAGTAGTAAACGATCTCATGGAAACAACTCCGGACCTCCAGATATAACAGATCAATAATGTTTTTATCAGCGTCCGTAGTAGAAGCAAATAAGTTGTCGTGGACGCCAGCGTGAGGCATTAACCAAAGACTTCTTCTATTACATAGAAAACAGAGAACTTCAAACAGAAATCACCTGCTGGTCCGACGTCTCCACATTCCTGATGGCCGGATAAAGAATTTATTAAAAGATGAACTGAACAGCCAAATCGAATCAGTCAGAATAACAGAACCTGTCTTCTCTGCAGCCTGAAACAGACGTCTCACATCTCTGCACACATTTCTTTGAGGCAGGCCGGCCTCCAGAACACATTACACACATTCAGAGTGAAGGTTAGAGGAACGACGTGGAGGGACGAGTGCAGAGAGCTCCTCGTTCTCTAATGAGGACCTGTTGACGGAGGGTCTCGGTGCCCCGAGGCCGCGGCTGCACCGCCACCGCTCTGCCTTTAACTTAATGCATATGATGCTTGGAAAGAAAGTGTACTTGAGCTCTGAGAGTCTGTGTTGTATTACAGCGGAGGCTCCGCCCACATCCATGTGCTGCTGGACCAGGCCACCGAGTTCTCCGCTGCACAGAGGAACGTCTGGAACCGTGAGGTCCCAAAGAAGCTAAGTGTGACATGAACGACGAAGGTCTCAGCTCCCGTTCAAATATCTGGAGTCGATTCTATCATATATAATATATGTATATGATACAGAAGAGGGAAAAGCATGTACATCAGTTAAGGAACGAAAGCAACTGATTGATGCAAATATGATGAACTGTTCTGCAGAAGGTCATCAGCACAACAACTTCAACTCTCTAGAAGCTCTGAAGACCCCTCCCACCTCAGACATCTCCTACCTGCCCCGCTGCCCTCTGGCAGACACAGCAGGGCTGTAACATCCCACACCTGCAGCCTCCGTCTGACCGGTGGAGGCAACGCAGCATCAAACCTCTGCAAAGACTCACCAAGCCTCTGCTGCTGGAGGTAACGTGTGGAAGAGATCAATCGTTAGGATTTGCATGAAGCCAACAACATGCAAACACATCATCAGACGCATAAACGGACAGAACACTCGTATGTTGCAGAGTGAAGTAACAATGAGTTCTGCATTAATGCAGCAGAGCTGGTAAACATTCCTCCTCCTGCAGGGAACAATCACTCTCATATTCTGTCTGTACTTGGCAGTCGACCTTTGTTGTGGAAGAGAGGAGAGATAATAACGTACGTCCAGGCAGATTTCAACTCAATATCATGATGATGGCGGTCAGAGAGAGAGCGAGAGAGAGACAGAGAGAGAGAGAGACAGAGAGAG
>CAAKHC010015775.1:10980-21659 GCA_901007825.1 Macroramphosus scolopax | reverse complement strand
TGCCGGTTGTACGAACCTTTCCATACCACAGGTAGCAAACGTGATCCGTCTTCAGCAGGAAAACGTCGTTGCTGTTGAGAGACGACGCCCTCGCCTGCACCTCGGTGGCCTTGGTGTTCAGCTCGTTGGTCCCTCTCACCTGGAAGAGCCTGGCGCCGCCCTCAGGGTTGACCACGCCCGGTCTGCCTGTACCACCCTACAGGTGGAAATATAACACACATGAAATACACACAAACAAACCGTGTTCTCGAACGACAAAAATCCCTTTTCATCGAGAGAAATCGCACCTCAAAGATGATGAGTTTGCTTTTGAAAATCGCCAGGAAGTGACGGGGCTCCTTCCCCATGACCACCCTGACCTGCACCGGGGCGCCGTTGTACTTGTTGTCGATGTTGACGGCCTGATAGGCGCAAGCTGTGATCTCATCTCTGGTGGCATGTCGGCCCTGGCGGAAGACACATACAAGGGGATTGCATTTAATCAGAATTATGATCTTATTAATGATTCATTCCTTTCTGCAGAAACCGACCTGCCACATGTAGAGTATATGCTGCTGACGGTGCGACGCCTGATACGTGTACAGCACCAGATAACAGTCTCCTCCGTAGAACTGCCCGTACGTGCTTGGATTGACTTCGGCCAGCTCCACGTTCTCGATGCGCCACACCTGATGCACACGGACGGATATTCAAAACACTAATTGTTTGTTTCGCCCTGTTCAGGCGGTGTTCGTCGTGTGTTTTTCCTCCATGCAGCATAAACACTAATTAACACAGCACCTTCACATCTCCGGAGGCGTCATCCACCATGCGGTGCTGCGCTGCCAGCTCAGGACGGGCATGAAGCTCCATCACATCAAACTTCCCTTGGTGGACTTTTGCTGAAATTGTTTTGATAATTACCACAACATTAAAAACAATCCTTCTTTAATCCCACAGAATGTCTTAAGAGTAGGTCATAGCAGAGGTTACCTATCTTCCCGGTGCTGTAGGTGGTACCCAGACCCTGCGTTTGGTCTTTATCCCTCCAGGACTTGAACAAGTGCTTGAACATCGCCGACTCTCCGCCCTCGGTCATCACCTCCACGCTGGTGCTGGATGGGTAGTTCTTTGCTTTGATGAAGCCCTGGTGGAAGGAATTGGATTGGTCAAAGGGAACCAGCATTGTAAGTCAAAGTATCCTCAGTGTACTTACGACTGCTCTGTTCAGCGCCTCCTTCCGCTCCTCCTTGGAGGCTTGTTTTCCTTTCCACACCATCACACTGGAGCCTCTCTGGTCCAAAATGTAACAGTCCTGACGGCGAGAGAGAAAAGAGTCACCATGAACTTTTCTTCTTCAATAAAAAAAGCATCCGAGGAAAGTGTTTAAAGGATGGAAACCCATTTACGGAGGAGTGAAGGAGGTCTTGCGTTAAAGGCTGTGTGGCCACCTCTTGCACCACAAGGTTCCCGTTATTTTCAAAAACGCTGCAGAGAAATATGAGAGAAGATGAGTGTATCATCGATGTGTTGGTGTGGCAGTAAGCAGTGGATGGGAAACAGTGTCCTCACTGGTAGAGCCTGACGGAGCTCTGCTCCTGGGGAGATTTGTTATCAGGAATGGCCGCCCTCAGCTGCCCGGATCTCGCTCCGAGCACCGCCGTCATGATCTTCATCAGCTCCGGTGAGTCTTTTTCATCTCCTCCCTCCACGACGCCGATCTGAGCACGACCGCCTCTCTCCCTGTCCCGGATGTCCTGAGCCAACAACACCGCCTGCAAAAAGAAGAGAGGACAAAATCAACACGTGTGCTTTAACTTGTTGGACTTCTTGACTCCTTCGGCGTGGACGATTACCTTGAGCTTCTCTCTCCGGTTGCTCTGCGGCCCGTTCCACTGCACGATGGATTTCCCCATATCCAGCAGGAATATATCCCCGTTGTTGAAGCTGTTCCATGACACTTCCACCTGCACACACACACACATGAAGGTTCAACTGAACAGCATGTGCAGTCATAGAAATAATGCAAGTGTCCTTAAAGAAATGTGAGCTGATAAAATAGTTCAATATAAATGAAACACCGCCCCTGAGGCAATAAGCACGCCATCATTTGTTTAAGAGGGAGTGCCAACACCTCCTGTTGTGTGGCAGTGTGAAGCCTGCGACAGCCACGGCGTCGTCAAACCCCGTCGCGGCTCTTTGTGCTCGTACCTCTGTCGCCGAGACGTGCTTCCTCCCTTTGACGTGCAGCAATCGCAAGACGTTGTAGGCATTGGAGTCGACGTGGTCGAAGCCCGAGGCCACGCCGCCCTTCTTGTAGCTGTGAGACAGTGAGAAGTGTTTGTCGAGTGTACATATCAAAGTTCAAGAGTCGTAAAGCGGTGCAGGCCGGCGACCTGAAGCAGGATGAACACATTCACATGGAGCTCATATAAGACGTGAAGAAGTGGGAGGCAGAGAAAAGAGTGTTTTTCCCAGCTTTCCCTGCCTCGACAAAACAAGTGTAATTTGTGTCATAATGATTTCATACAGAGGGATTAGCTGACTAAGCCATGTCTCAGGAAGATTAGCATTTGTGAGTGTGTGTGTTTGTGTGTGTTGGGGGGGGGGCTTGACTCCCCCTCTTAATTTGGTCACCACCCCGATCTCTTTACTCACATCAGGCCACTCTTGAAGTAGCTCTTGAACCGAGATGATTCGTAGCCCTGCACCTCCCTGTGCTGGACCGGACTCCCGCCCAGGTGCTCGTCCAGCTGGGTGATGTAGATGGCGGCTGCGCCTTGCTCATCCTGGGAGGACGTCTTTCCTATCCAGTAGTGGATATCGACCGACTGTCCGGAGCCTTTGCTCTGACTCGTCTGGTGGTACGAAACACAGAAGCAGATGCGACACTCACACAAGTCCTACAGGCGCCGTGGCCTCTTGGGAAGTCAGCAGGTATTTTACTCACATAGAGAACAATGTAACAGTCCCCCTCAAAGAAGTTGCCGTAGCCTGTAGCTGGAACAGGCTCCATCTGCATGTTCTGAGTAACAAAATAAAACACATTTAATATTCTGCAAACCTTCACCAAAGCAGGATTTGACCATGCCTACTTGCTGTAGAGCAGTGTGACCTATGCTCATCATGATATTTGTTTTACGGATGACTCACATTGATGGTCCATATCTGCAGGCCCGGCTTTCTGTTGACATTTCTAAAAGCGTCTTTATTGTCACCATTCATCATGCTGGTGTACTGAAACAAACATATAAAGCCAAAAAGAATGAGATGGTTTTGCAGACGTATTGAACACATTGAATGATCTGTATTGTTAAATATGCAGGAAGATGCATTAGTAGTTATATTTTTATTATATAGAAAACATAACAAAAGCTTCATGCAAAGTATTATTTATGCTTTATATTATGTAACTAAACCAACTCTTTGCTGGAATATGAGTATAATATAAATACTTTAAGATAGTGGAACGGTTTATGACCATAATTAAATGTGTGCTAAATTGCAGCTCCTCCAAAGTACTCTGACAGTAAACGTTGCATGTTTGAAACCTTCTCATTGCTCTAATTACCAGTTCCATATCTCCTCAGTTGGAACAGATGGCTCCGCACTGACAAGTGAGCCATTTCAAAAGATAGGATCTCTGACATTGAGATACCTCTAATCCCACTAATGAGTGTCAGCTTGGCGCCACCGCTGCATACAAGCTCTGCAATCTGCAGTTCTTAATAGATTCAGAAATCAGAAACAACCGCGCTGATAAGCACAGAAACAGTATCGCCAGCTGCACCGAGTGTGTGGAGACAAAATAGGTGGGGTGACACGCTGCATGTCACATATATGGCAAATATTATGCATGACAGAAATAGCTGGGGAAAAAAATATTTTCCAGAATAAATGACCTTTGCCATTATTCATGGTTCAAAGGCTGTGTGACGCCTCAGGTGAGATCTCGCTGGGCTGGGCTGTGATTGATGGAGCTGAGCTGAGGTGAGGTAGAGCAGGTCAGCTGTAATCCACCCGGATGTTAACCTCACCCTTCATTAATATGAGCAAGGCCCTGGAATTCATTCAATAAAGATGAAAACAAACATCGGCGAGGTTGCAAAATCTGATGAATTTCAGGTGGAGTGAGGCAGAGTGAGATATTTACAACATCTGAGCTTCAGTCTTATCAGACAGCTGATTGGAAAAGTTTACCAGAAGCAGCTGAACTCTCTGATTGTTGTCTTTTTGACCTTTGGTTAATCCGGGGAGTCCAGAACGCCCTGATCACAGTCACACCTGGAAGATGCCCGGTAGCATCTGGGTTCAAGTAGCGGTAGCGAAGCAGCGGCTCACCCCCTCGTCTGAAGGTCAGCGGATTGAACTGCTGAACTGTCAGCTCGAAGCTCGCCTCTCCGTCCTTTAGGTCACCACTTTACAGGTGTCCGCTTTGCATACAAACGTCCCACAGTTGGTCTAACACACACCTATAGCTGACACCTATAGCTGACATTCTGCTGTACTTCTGCTATATCAGTTTGTATTATGTGTCCTGTTTTCTAAGTTCTGTTGTGTCACTGAAGGCCAAGATGACCTGCTGAAGGACTGCAAGGTGGTTGCATATCATACTAAATATTCTAAGTATGATATAAGAAAATAAACATTTAGGGGGGGTTCAATGCCCTCAGAAAAAGCTCAGAAAAACCCCACCCCCTTGTTATATTGTATTTAATTCTAAAACTCTCTCTGAGGTATCTCATTAAGGATTTTCTATATGACCTCTTTTGATAACGAACATGATAACTAAAGTAATATATTCATTCAATGAGCCTCTCCTGGAACCTTTCGGAGCCCCTGTGGGAGGCCCGCCTCCCACTATGTTAAATATTGATGAATGATATCATTATATATCATCATCCTTCTATCCACACGTCGCCGTCCCCGAACATGTATTGAACCTTTTCTTTTGTTGTATAAGGGCACACCCTGCACGCATATCTGCTGTGGATGTGACGGAGTGAAGAGACAACAAGCCTCTGGAAAACTAAACAAAACAATATAAAGTGAGTGAAACCACAGGATCAGATTTTCTTTATTGTTTATGCTTGTTTGTATTAAAAAAACAAGTTAATCTTAATTATTCCTTATTATTATTACTCTGAGCTCCCCTCTTCTTCTGGATGTGTTTAATTTGGTTTCTATGACTGATTCAGTTTCTGTGAATGGAAAAGAACCTGCGTTCTCTCTAAATCTGATCCCCCTTCAACATAAATTAAATAAACACGTGCGAATGATTTCTGAGAAGATAAATTGAAGTCAAACGCTGCTTCCATCACTGCAACCAGACAGACTTGTTCCACATCAATTAACCTGCAGTGTTTGTTGAGTCAGTGCACAATAAGCTTTGTTGATGCTGTAAACACATTATCCTTCAAGTTAATAGGAAATCTGTCTTATAAACTAGATACATAATAAATAATATATATATATATATATATATATATATATATATATATATATATATATATATATATATATCTGTTTAAAGAACCTTTTCAACATTAAAGATCTTAAGTTCTTTGCAAATTATCATTGAATAGAATAGATATAAAGTATAAAACTCACCTTGAGCTGTGGTGTCTGGCGGAGTGAAGACCTGCTTGTCTCCTACAAAATTGTGGAGGAAGATTAGTTAGATGAGTGTAATAAACTATCACTGGCTTTTTTTCCCTCCCGTGTGCTCGCCGGAGTGTGTGCGGCGCTCCGAGGGTTGGGTGTATTTGCCTCCACACCCACCTTTGAACACACCTGCCATTTCCTGCCTCTATATTGACAATGCAAAAAGGCTTTCAATACGCCTCCTCTCACATTGTTCCCCTGGAACAGGGATAATGTTCCTGAGCTGAACGACAGGGTGGAGGCAGCCACCACCAAGTCAAGTTATAAAATGATGTCTATTTCCTGGATTAAGGTGGATTCAAGCCTCTCTTGAGGTCCCGATTGTGCTTCAAGCAGTCAGCCAGAGTTGTGTTTATGTTTGACGGAGCCCTCAGCAGCACAGCGGGGCCTTACATCGGCCCCTTGACACCAATTATACATTTCACAACTGTTACAACTAGCAGATGGGGGCATTGGAGCTCTGAGAGGAATTGGAGAGGAATCAGAGGCTAAATCTCTACTTGTGCGCCCACTCACACAGACACTTGAGGAAGACAGCTTGACATTATTGAAGGTTTACAGCTCTGGGCGTTCGGCTGCCAAGAGGAGAGAGTGTTGGCAACTCGTGTTTACATTTGTTTTCTAGATGTGGGGATGCATTAACACACTGCAGCCAAAGCGATTTGCACACTTCATGCAGGAGGACTGACGATGCACAGAAATACAGAAGAGAAATAAATAATGGCTTGATTGCTTTTATAACCACAGATAACCTTGAGCCTTAAGACGCTGCTCCCTGATCTCTAATCACATATACATCTCTTACTCTTATCTGATATAGTTCACCTCAGAGGATTAAATAATCAATGCAACAAACCCTGTTTCCCTGTCAACCAACAGCTACTAGTGACGGAAAGCTCTTACCTTTGACCACAGCTTTCCATTATTAAACACAACCCTGGACTCCATTATGAAAATATGATTATTTCATCAACACGTAGCCACATGTCCGACGCACAAGTGTAAAATTATGAGGAAAAAAACCCCACAATAAGTCTTGCGAGCTTGAACAATAATCTCCCTAATGCCTAATCCACTGCTGCTGTTAAGTTGCCTGCAACGTAGGTGGAAGCTAAAAGTTCACATCAGCATATCACATGAATCTAAGCTCCTCTCGGTTGCACATTAACCAGTTTACGTCCATTTATTCCCCTGCAGATCATTTAACCCGGTGGACGATGGAGTTTCATCCTCTGAAGGGAGACGTAGTCGATTAAGTTCAAGGGTTGAATTCATTCAGTTCAAAATGTCCTTGAATGCAGGTCTATAAAAGTGAGCCGCAGTATTACAGAGGTTATTCAGAATTAAGACAAAGGAACATTCTTTATGTTGCATTACTTGTTTAGTTTGAAAGTTCTCTCTTTTTCAATAACAGGTCGGATTAAATCATTGTAAGGGATCATTTCAACCGGTCTTGTAATACCGGCTTGTTCCTTCAGAGGCACCAGAGAGGCGCAAAGGAGCTGCAGCTGTATCAGAGGGCTGAGAGCTGACTGTCTCTCTCCAGGGCTCTTCACCCGTCGTCCCGGGATGTTCCATACTGCAGCATCGGGAGGGAGGAAACTAATATCAGGGCGCAGTGATCTAATTCTTTGAGTGGGTGCTAAAGAAGTTAGCATTTCCTTGTTTCTTACAACGGGGTTCGCTTCTCTCTGGTCATATGTTGCCCCCTAGTGGTTGGGAGTGTAAAATATGAAGCACTAACCTGTTCAGGTCAGCTGCAAGTTATACCTTTAATTGATTCCCTCTCGGTGAGAAAGAGAGTTTGAATAGTCGTCCGTCTCTTTATCAGCCCTGCGGTTGACTGGTGACCTGTCCCGGGTGTAACCGCATTAAGAGTTACTGATTAATTTATGACTAATTGTGAACAAGCTGACTAATCAGCGAAGCTCTAATGATTATGTGAGAGTCATTACACAATGATACACGCTGTCAGTGTGCAAACCTGCAACTTTAATCATGTTGTACAGTACGATTTCAACAGCATTCTTTACAATGCACCCCGCCCTCTTTTCTACAATAAATAGAATTTCATATACGCTAAGCTATTCATCATATTTGTCCTCATAAGTTTAACATTTATTGGTGGATGGAGATCACAAAGGTTTTTCTATTTTTTTTTCAATAATAAATTGTCTTGAGGGGTCATTTTACAGTCACTGTTAAGGATCAAATCACACTGAATTGTAAAAATCTTTAAATCTAAATTCAACAATTCAATGTTAAAGTTAAAAGTAAAGCATCCTCCTGAATTTACAGGCCAGTTAAACATTTTTTTTTTTGGAATTACTCTCTTCTGGTTTTTCTTGAATTATATCACAAATACCAATTTTCCATTTCGTTAATATGCTCTTGGGAGATTTGAGTAGATACGCAGCATCAGAATGTGCACCCCATACCCGACACAACAAAGTCAGCACAGTAATGAAGGCACTTCATTCTGTAAGAGAAGATAAATCACAGTTGTTTGAACAAAAAAAGGTCAGAACGGGAAAACAACGGCGTGCGTCGCACAGCTCAACACAAAACAAAACAAAAACAAAGGTCACCCTATCTGGAACAGAAGAAAACAAAACCTTAATTATTTTTGGTAACTAAAATATTACATGATAGAATAATAAAACCTCCTCTGTCAGATAGAAAAACTATTTTGTATGTCTTAGAAACATATAGTATTTACATACAGCAGGAGTCCTGTACAAAGAGTCAAAGAATCCAGAGACGGTACGAGTCAGTTATTCTCTATGAGCGGATCTTTTGCTTGGAGTTCTCCGGTGGGGAGCCGCGCTGGCATCCTCGGAGCCTGTCGGAGGATGGGAGCTGGCTGCGGGCCTGTGGCAGCGAGGTGAGGTGTCAAACGTTGCCATTGCGGACGGTGCCAGCTGGAGCTGCCTGCTACCTGCTCCTCAGGCTCTGTAACAGGCTGTAAACGTCCTCCTCCTTACTGAGGCCTTCGAACAGAGGGATCAAGTCGAGCAGCTCCGTGTCCGTCATGTCGTCGAACCAGGACTGCACCGGGACCTGCGGGGCGAGACAGAAGACATTCATTTGATCATGTGAGAAAAGAGGGAATTACATTATTGGTGAGGAGCTGGTGAGAATTTTCCTTTAAATAATTAATGGGGCGAATGCATCAAAGGCTTGAAGAGTGAATCCCGAGCAACTTCACAGAGGAGAGGAACCTGCCTCTGGCTAAATGGAGATTAAAACTGTCAGCGCCCACTGTTATAATGACTTACCATCATGACCAACGTAATCACGCTCTTATTTCTATTCTTCTGGTGTATTTGGAACCCGTTAGGTTTATATAATCACGCTTGAAATCTTATTTTATCTTTCATCGCTGCCAGCTGATTAAACAGGAAAACAGATGGAAGAAATGTTATAATTTCGGGGTGATATGAAAGGAATCCTGGATTATAAAGACTCTCAGCCAAGTCAAGACCGTTGGAGATACCCTGGATAGTCTCAGAGAGATTGATGGGAGAGACGACCACACCGTATCAATCCATTGGTTTGATGGTAAGTACAATAGTAAGACTGGTGGTGGTTTGTACTTACTGCATTCTCAGGGTGGAAGATGTAGGAGGCAGGTGAGTTGTCTATGATGATGACCTTACTGAGCTCTCGGCCCAGCCGGCTGAGGTCTTTGACATAGTTTCCTCTGTGGAAAACACAGGATTCCCTGAAGAGACGTTCTCGAAACACCCCCCACTGGTCCAGCAGGTCGGCCACGGGGTCGGCGTACTGCGCACAAAAACACTCGAGGTTCACACAGTCCGCAAAAACCATTGATGATAATCTGACTTTCATGTTCAACTTGATAGGTAACCTTGGCTAAGCTAGCTGTGAAGAGGACACATTCAAAGAGCTCCCCCATCTTCTGGAGGAACTCGTCCACATGGGGCCTCTTCAGCACGTACACCTGCAACGATGAAACATCCCTTTAGAAGCGCTGATCGGATTAAGAGACTTACACATCCAGAGAGGGTCAAGAAGCAATATATCATGGAAGACAAGATACAGCACAGTCCTCATAAGCTGCTCTTGCATTTTGACATTTAATATTTGGGAGGAAGGAAAAAAGGAGGTTTGAAGATGAATCAGTAGCATCAACAGATCGTATTTGCCGTTTCCTCCGGTGTCCGTCCTCTTCAGCAGGTGTCTGTAGAATACTTGCTGCTGCCCAGAGCAAGTAATCAAGCATAGGCCAAGTTAAACGGAGAAAGCCTATCCTGGATTACTTGAACCGGGTTGCAGCTACAGAGAAGCATCATGAGCTTCAAACAGGACAAAGACACATCCAGGTAGGAGTTTTCTTCTGGGCTCTCAACAGCATCTTCAACACGACTGTGACGGTTGTTTACGTTGTTCACGATCCGTCCATGTTTACAGCGACACAATAACAATCAGAAAGTACAAGCGAGCACGCTGTCCTACTTAGACAAAGCTGCGAGATATCAGAGAATAATAGAATAATACAGACCCAACTAGCTCCTATGTATAAACACAGGTAGATAAATCATGTTATTTCATTTAAGCCCACGGACGGTGATTTCCCAGCGGTGTCATTTCAACAGTACCTGATGAACAGTCCCATCAATCTCCACTGGAACGATGAAGTCTGCATTGCTAATAGGCTGCAGACACACAGAGAAACAGAGGCAGGATTCAAAACGGGTGTTATTTTTTGCCCAAACAAGCCGAAACCACGTGCACAGCTGTGTCTAAAAAAGAAGAAAGATGCCGCAGGCGAACTGAGGGAGGCTTTAAGCAAAATGTGGTTCCCTCTGCTCAAGTGCGCCGCATCTCAAGTGTTAAATAAAAACCATAAGTGAGACTCTGGGGAGGAACCTGGAAGCTGAACGGGAACACAGACGCAGGCAGGAGTGGAGCTGCCGTTTTTCCTCAGTGTGACTTGTGTCATTTTCAAAAAGCAAGGAAGGGGGGGGGGGGGGAGGAGAGGAGAGGAGAGGAGAGGAGACTAGAGGAGAGGA
>CAAKHC010015774.1:0-12233 GCA_901007825.1 Macroramphosus scolopax | reverse complement strand
TGTGTTTCTTAATCTCTCTCTCACACACACACACACACACAGGCAGGATAAAATACAAAGTAAAAGACGACCCTGTCAACCTGAGCGAGGACGTGCTCAATGCTAGAAAAAGGTACTCGCTAAAACAGTTCAGTCACTCCTCCATGCAGGACTGTGTACATGGAACAATGATGGCATTAGAACGTGTTCTTTTATGGTGCCGGAGTGTATTTTTTTTTTTTTTTGTTACTTGGCTTTTTCAAAAAGCCGATAGAATTGTTTGTCCAAGTGTTGGTTATTTTTTGGTTTGTTTATATCTGTTAATGATAACCTTTACAGAGCCTATACAGAAAAAAATAAGCTAGCTTGAATTTTTTCCTCCATACAGAAAAAAATACAAATGTTTACAATATGTAATTAACCAAATAGTAAGTACACGTTTGAGAATCCTTCTGTCTGTCCCTCAAAGTGGCTGTGATTGATTCTTTATTTCCTCTGTCATTTTTAAACTTGAAAATGTTAATGACTGCTTGTTCTGTTTTGTTTCTTTTTTTTTTTTTTTTTTTCTTTTTTTGCTTGTGAGAACAGTGCTCCCTCAGTTTCAAAATAAAGTTCAACAAGATCAATATCTCCGTTCTTTAGAGAGTCGTGCATAGTTACTCATCTGTCTCTGACATGTTTTGCTTGTCGACTCCTTCATGTTACACTGTGTGTGCCCGACTGAATCCCAACCACAGACTGTTGATTGACTCTCTCCTGGGGGAAACATTTAATTCAAAAACTTGTAAATAACAGTTAAAATCATGTCTTGATTAATCTTGGGTTAAGTCAGCTGTATAAAAGAGATAACTACCAAGAGGCATCACACTCTTTTCCACTGTAAATGATAGTCAAAAGAAGGTGAACCGATTTGCCGTTGGTTTACTCATCTTTTTACCCAGTTTACCCAGTATAAATAACTCACATTGACTTTCATTTCCCTTTAGCTGCATGTTCCTGTTATCTTGCACCAGCTCTTGTCAGACTCTAAACTAAAATGTCCTCATGTGAGTATTGTATTTGGTGTACAGTAGTTCATTTCCAGGTGTTGCAGACAAGGCTGTGGTGCACCTGTCAGTTGCCTGGGCAACGCTGCGGCGCAGCAACAATTTAAAGACGAGTCCTTACAGGACACCACCGTCTTTCCTGGGCAGGAATGTGTTACACCATGTTGCCCAACAACAGTCTCAACTGATATGTGGTTATTAATGCTTAGTTAATCATGATGCTGTCCACTGTTTCTTTCACAAATGATGAATGGAAACAGATCCGGCAGTCAGATAAAGCTACTCTACACCAAAGTGCATTTGAACTCGGAGGGAGCACTGTTGTTTCAGCCAGTAGAGGCCTACTGGTCATGATGTGTTCGACCCCTCTGCACAAAAACTGTTATTCCTCCTCTCTTGTGTTATCCTCCGTCCGTTGGTCTGTCTTAATTCAGATTTGACATTTCTTTCTTTCTTTCTTTCTTTCCCATGTACAGCTTGCTTCAGAGTTGTGTCCACACAGGTACTCTTTCATCTGTACGGTTCTTTCTTTAGGCTGATGCAATGATTTTAAATGACAATAAAATACAAATGAAATGAGGTCTGAAGCTTGTCTGGTTCATCCATCCCTTTTTATATTGCTTATCCTGTGCCGTGGAGCTGGAGAAGCGATACTGGATTTAAAGTGTTGAAAATGGTCCAAAAGTCTGATGAAGTAGGAAATGCTTTCAACACATAGACCTCAATGACGCACAATATGTTGTGGTGTAAAACAAAATTCACCAGAAAACTCAGCCTTTAGGGAAGTTGTTTTAGAAAGTTTTCATTAGAACTTTTTCAGCAGAAAGCTGTCTGATGGATCAGGTTCAGAGTGTAACCAATCTGGGTAAAAAATAAATCAAAGCAGTGAGATCTGCTTGTTATACAACACTCATCTTCACTGTTTTGAGGTGATGTCAGAATCAGACATCAAAATTGAGACAAACACACCACAACTATCTTAGTATATTTTCAGTGAAATGACGCTTCTAAACTACATTACATGCCCGCTGCAGCTAAATATGGGAAAGTCACGCATGGAAAAATCAGCCCAAATGAATTACTACTCTTGGTACAGATCAAACTTCAACTCTAAGTGAGATTCTACACTAATACATCATGCTTTGGTTTGTTATTAGCCCAGCAAAAAACACAGAAAAGCAGAAATGACGCAGAGTCATGCAGAATCATGTTGTGTCCTGTCTGCGTCAGGAGAGATCATGTGAGAGTCACCAGGTAAATGTTCAAGGTTTTATGCTGATTTTTCAATTTGTGTTTTACAAGACATTTCCTGAGCAGGACTTATGGACCGATAAACTGCTCTGAGACATGATCATAACAATGAACTGGATTATGATCACAGGTTCACAATACATCCTAGAGATGTTTTTATGATTTAAAATCAGTTTCCTTGTGCCTCTTTAACTGTGACAAATAGTTCCTGGGAAATGGGCCAGACTGAAACATGAGCCTTGTAAGAAAATGAAAGACTCTCCTTCAGAGTTTTGGAATGTTTGTGAGAATTATTTGTGTATTGTCTATACTGTATACCACATACATTGAATCAGTAGGTGGTTAACTAACACAGAACATTGAAATTAAATGAAATCCCTTGTATTGGAAGTCAGTGGCTACACTCATTTCGTGACTTCTCTGATTCATTTCTGTAAACATCTTCACACATCAGCAGCAGAATCTGCCCGCTGTCTTGCATGGATACAAGTGACACGGTCCCCTTCACATGATCGACAGCCAATCAGAAATCAGACAGCCTCACAGGGGACGCGCCGGTGCTGTATTTAAAGTAGCACCGTTCTGTCATTTCATATCTCTTGTCTGTGTGCTAAGTCTGTATTTTTAGTCAGAATAACGTCCAGTGCTGCAATTGAAGAAGATGAAAGTCCCCCTGCTGCTACTTTTGACCGTCTGGTTGAACTTTCAGAACATCTGCTGTGCTCCGTCCTCCAAATGCTCACAACCTCCGTCAAAGTGGTGCTCATCTCTGGACTCCGCTGTCCGCTGTGGGGTAAGATCATTGATGTGTTCGGGGGGCTTTGTACATGTTGTTTTACTTCGAGAACAGGAAAATCTGCCCTGTCAGGAAACAGCTGCCCATGTTTTGTCTCAAAGGTTGTTTCTCTTGCGTGTCTCCCCTCCAACACACCCTTTCCCCTACTGTCGTCGTACGGTCCCAACTTAAGAAAGTCAACTTTATTCCTGCTAACTGACTAACTCACAACCAACACTTACACTCGCATAGGACCAACCCCGCTCAGACAGACTTCAGGAAATGACATTTTGTCGGGAGGAATACATTATCCGAAGTGGTTATAGACCTTGAAGGTTCCTTTTTACATTAAATTTCCGCGTTCAATATTAACTTACTTAAGGAAACCCTAGCAGCAACACGCCTGACGTGACTATCAGTTAGCTAAGCTAACAGCTTCACCTGGCTACAAACTTCGCGACGTGACTGGTCAGTTTGAGAACATTCCTCCCTGTAACCTGTTGTAATACAGTGCAGAAGACGATAATATACAAGTTGTTCACTCCGGTGGGAATAATGTTAACGACACGCTGTAAATCGCAGCCACCAGTAGGGGGCTCGAGCAGAGTGTTTTAGGTCGGAATGACCTGCGAGGGAACAAATCACCAAGAAACTGATGCTCACTTAACAATTTCTCTCTTCATCTTTGTCTTTCTTTTCTGTTACACCCACACAGGAAACTCATATTGCTTAAACTACAGAGTTTCATCCCATCAGAAACGTTTCCATTGGTTCACATCCACCCTGATAGCATCCCCACCTACTTTAGACGTGGAGTCAACTTCCTGAAACTGAACACAGCCTCAATATAGAGCTATCATACAAACTTAGACCTCACCCTTTTTCTTTTGTTGTTTTTGCAGGTTTTGAAGCAGTGTCTTGAGACCAACTTCACCAGGTTGCATCAGAAAGCAGACCCTGTCCAGGTTGGGCTTTACTACGAGAGTTTCTGTCCTGGCTGCATCCTGTTTCTCACACAGATGCTCTACCCCACCTGGGTCCTGCTCCAAGACATCATGTCTGTAGAGCTGGTGCCCTACGGCAATGCACAGGTACGCAATGACGAATGTAACCCGGGTGTTTTGTAAACATGGTTGTAGTGCACTGTAACAAAAGCGTATCTGGGTTATCGTAAAATCCAATTAGATGGGATTAACATTACAAAGAAAGGTGGTTGATAACCAGCCTAAAGAGAACATCTACCTAACTGTGGCAGCACTGATACGTATTTTTAATTTTAATATTGGTTCATAAATATGCTTATATTTATATTTTTTAACATGTTTCCATCTGTTATCAAAAAGATTGACCTCCTTCAATTTAAAACCAAGGGTTTAAATTGTCCTAAAAAAAAACTATAACACAACACTATGAAACTAAATTAAGCGAAAAAGTTTTGGAGAAGTCACGGAGAAATGCTCCACCGCTTCCCCGTATATTACAGTATACAGTATGTGGTTAAGTTAAGACTCACTGAGAAAAAACAATATTGGCTAATATTATTTTACTTCAATTTTGTATCAAACCACAAAGCTTGACATTCATGGTCATGAAAATTTCCCTCGGAGGAATGGAGAAGTCACGGAAATGTATTATCAAAAGGTCAATTAACCCTGAAAGACAAATTTCACACTGGAGTTGATTGAATGCAGAAGAAGGTGTGAATGACAGGAGGACCAGGAAGCTGTAATTACAGCAGTAATGTGGGTTGAATGCTGGTGTTTGAAGCTGTAATATAATCTATCACCATTGCAGGTACTGTCATGAGAGAAACAGATATCTGCTGATCATTAAAGTTAGAAAGAAAGGCAGGCAGGAAGAGGAAATTACATATAAGAAAACAGCCTATTTAAAACGTTCCTTTGCCTAACATGATCAAAGCTGTTTGTCAGGAACTGAATCAAACAGGGAAACTGAACTGACCGGACTAACTAGATAGACACAAGACTGAACTTCCACACCTCAGAGGGTTGAGAAAAAAATAAATTTAGCCATGGAGATAAAATACCAGATAGCCTTTAACTAATAGGAAATAGACGAAAACACTAGGCTGTAAGAATCTAACGCATCTGCCATATTTCAACCACCAGGAGAAACCCGATGGAGCGAAGTTTGTATTTGAGTGCCAGCATGGTGAACAGGAATGCCACGGCAACATGATTGAGGTGAGTTACACTTGAAGCACGAGATTAAACTGCTGAAATAATAAAAACAACATTAAATATCATGAAATGTTGCTTATGCCATTAAAATAAATCATATTAATTATCCAAAGAATACAGTCTGAGTTGTTGTCCATTTGCCCTGAGACCGATCAGTCCTCACAAAGCTCTGATTTGGTTGTTCACCAATGAAGTCACTGTTGTGTTGTTGCTGTAACACAATGTTGTCACTCCTCTCAGGCTTGTTTACTGAAAATGTCCGACATGGCCTTCCCGATCATTTACTGTATGGAATCCTCCACTGATGTCATCGCATCAGCCCAGAGTGTAAGAACCTTTTTGCGTGTGTGTGTTCATTTACCTTGTGAGTTAGCTTGTCTGTTCGTCCGGTGCTTTCTCCGCCATCGGTACTCTCTCGCTGTCATTTCCAATTCATATTGTTTCCCCACCGAGGTGACAGTGTTTTGCTGCTCTCCATTGCTGTTTGTAGTGTGCTGAATACCACGACCCCAACCTGAGCTGGGACGGCATAATGAACTGTGTGAACGGGGATCTGGGAAACCAGCTGATGCATCAGAACGCCTTGAAGACCGAATCCCTGAAGCCTCCACATCAGTATGTGCCCTGGGTGACCATCAATGGGGTATGTCTTGAAAGTATAAGGAATCACATCCGACTACACAACAACAGCTCGGCAACCAAAAACAAATCACAAAACAGTTGTTAAGAGAAATGAAACTAGTAGTGATGCATGTACAGTACATGGCAGCGTCTCTCCCTGCAGTGCCAAAGTTTGTGCTATTCAGGTATTATAATTAACAATTAAGTAATTATAATTAATTACATTTGCAAATGTAGGGAAAGGCCTGCGGAAGGGTTTGTTTTGATACCAAGTTAATTCAATTAAAACATATTACTGGTGTTCCATCCTTACTTGAAATCATCATTTTAAAAACACTTGGAACTGCTGTCATCATGCTTCCTCGAATGAAATCACGCCTTGACACCTTCTTAGTGCTGCAGGCAGACAAGTCATTCATCCTTGTTGATGTTGATGTGATCATGACGTCCTGGTGATTTGACCCCCTTTGTCTGCTGTTCCCTCTCTTTGATTTGCAGGAGCATACAGACGACCTGCAGGACAAAGCCATGTCCTCTCTCTTCACCCTGGTCTGCAGCCTGTACAAGGTACAGCTGGTGGCAATCAAATGAGTCACTCATTGACGGTGTCTGTCAGTATGTCAAAATTAGTTCCTCTGATTGACCTTTGAAGTCTAATATCTATCGATGTTACTAATTCAGGGTCCCAAGCCTGATGCCTGTGGAGGGGGCCAGCGATCCTTCAGGAGCTACTGCCACAAAGCACGAGGAAGCAGCTCTGCACCTGCTGGCTCTGCTCCATGAGTGGCCCCTAAATAAGGAACACAAAGGAACGTCATGCAATAAGACTTTATACAATCTGTATCTCTACAGAGAAGAATTATGATTGTCTCGCTTTATAATTCACAGAATACAAACTTTACTCTAAAAACAGTGTGTCATTATTGAAACGTTATTGACTGTGTGCATGAACATGGGCTGCTGGAAGTGTCCTTGTATGGTGAAGATAGTTCCCTCTTTGTCCTTTAGATGGTGCCTTCACTCATTCTCTCCTTTTCATCCCGGTTGTAAAATAACTGACAGCAGAGAGTCCAAAACCGGCATTTGCACCATCTTTGAGGTGCAGTAGATGTTTCAGGAGGAGGAACTACAGACAGTGGAAGGATAAGAGAAGAAGTGGAACATTCCAGAAGGATCTATCAAAGCCATTCTTCCAGTCAGATGGTCCAGTTAGTCGAGGTCACAGGGTTACTGGATAGAAGCCATCAACACACCTCGTTCAAAATGTTATATATTAAACATTATTGTTCATTATGAATACATTCATTATAAAGATAAGTAGTTCAGTTTTATTTTAAACTCACTCCTCAAGGAGATGTGAGGGGGCGGCGCCCTAGCGCCCTCTATTGTCAAGCCGCCACTGGTCCTGAGGATTATACCAAATGTTAAACATGGAGTCAGATTCCATTCTATAAAAATAGCTCCTCCCAAGACTGTGTTTATGTTGTAAAGTATTTTATGCCGCAGCTTAATCAGAGTCAGAGTCTGTCCTAACGAGAAGGTCAGGATACACGAGGTCCTCTTGATTCTACAGTCAGATAGACACACATGAATACTGGCCTGCCATGCAGGCGGCTTTTCCATCTCAATCTCACTTGTAGCTAACGTCTGCAGGCTCTGGGATCCTTTCTCATTCCTGCACCGCAGAGGAAATCTACCTGTTTTGGAATAATACCATTTGTCTTCTGAGTTTAATAAAGGTCAAAGTAGGTTGAGATGCCGATCATTAGATATTAATCATAACTACAGCAAAGGAAAGAGAGGAGGCCTTCCAGAAACACTAAGTGAGAATTTGTTACTGTTATTCTTTCAAAACTCAAATAAATAGCTGATTGATTAGCTTCACAATAAAAAGTGTTATTAAACAGGATTGCTTGAGTTGTTGCTCGTATGTACATTTGGCTTCTGTAGTTATTCTCCTAAATGTTGTTCTATGCTTCATATGAGGCTGATAAGATTCTTGGAGTCTTGTATCTCATGTTGAAACAACTTCCATCAATAAAAGTTCAGTTTGTCATGTTTACTAAGGAAAAACTCAAACGCACTTTTGAATTAATATTCGTTAGTTAGCAGTAATAGTTTGTAATTGGCAGAAAGTTCAATGTGCTATAATAAAAATCCCATGATCCATGACGTGTGTTGAAAAGGGAAATTAGCATTGTGGTTAGGAATGGAGAACAATGTAACTGATGTGTGTTGATATTGTTGTTGTAAAGGTGGATCTCCTGAGCAGATGGAGCGATAAGGTCACGGGATGCAGCAGAAAACAAGGAGTCATCTCTGTGTTCCCTTCACCCCGGTGCTGAGAGAGCTGTCTGTTGTCTCGAAGGTGATAGTGTCTCAGGACCTGATATCAGATAAACCAAATCCCAAAATAATGCCGCAATTGGCTTTATGAGGCTCGTCACATTTCCAGCAACAAAAACAGCTTTGTCCCGAACAAACCCTGAGATCTTCAAAAGGGATGTTTTTTTAAACACCTCAGGAAGTGATAAAGGTCAACTGTAGGTCTTTTTATAATGCACTTAATGAACCATTAGACTTCTAAATGTGAAGGGAAGACAGATATTCACTTACCACAGCCAACGACGTCCAAGTTGATGCTGTGGCTTTGTCGTTTTACAATATCATATCATTTCTGTTTGCTGAGTCATCGATTTCAGATGTGTCTGCAAAGCGACTCTTCTCAGGCGCCCTGCAGCTGCCCAGGCTGTCCTGCAGACCCTCCGCTCCACCTCAGCCTGCAGCATCAGTACTCTGACCAGCTGCAGCCACTGATGCTGCAGGCTGTCAGTATCCTGCTGCAGATACATTGAATCTTATACTATATTTATCTGGGTTCTTGTCATCATTCTCACAGCTTTACTTTGTGGGCATACACAAACTTTAAAACTGCCTTCTTATAACGCTTAATTAAACATCTTTTGTTTGCTTAAAGAGGTAGAAGAATGTTTGATGTTCAAGCATGTGATCCAAAGTGCTTTGTGCTGCCTGAGGTTAAGCTCTCCCCTCCATCAAACCTCTGCATGCTCGTACTGTGCCTTCTTCACTCGTCCAAGGAATGCAGACGGACCTGTCTGACTACGTACGTAGTTCAAGTGCATGTTACAGAAGAACCGACACAAACATGCACAGGAGCAGGCGTCCCTGCAGACGAGCCAGACTTGGAAAACTTTTGAAGTCAAAAGTTTCCCTCCATCCAAACAGTAAAAGAAGATAATGAAAGGATGTCTCAATTGTCACATTGTTTTTGTTTTGTTGCAACTGTCCACTTGAACTGAGACACGGTCCACAGATTGCTGCGTAATGTCAGTGAATCTTCCTCCTCTCTTTATTTTCTGTCCTGACTCAGTGGATTCTCTATTTTCATTTGCAAAATGACAGTCAAGTATATACTGTATCTTTTCCTCGTCAGGTGCAGCTTGAACCTTGTCAATTGAGTTGGGAGTATTTCCCTGCCACTGGCCCCCTTTGGCTCCCAAGAGGCTTAAGGAGACACAAGTGTGCTGTTGTCCAGGTTTAGGTTGTATATATGCACTTGTGAACAGCTTTGCACACGTTCTGTAGTCGCCCTCTGGTACAGAGATGGTCCCTGCAGTCCCCTTCAGTTGCACTATTCTCTTAACCAATTCAATTATTTCATGTTTCATCAGTAGTTTTCATATTTTGTTTTGCACTTGTAGAATTGTAGTGTGATATTGTCATCAGTTGCATGTGCAGGACAATTCAGTCATTTGTATGTTTGTGACAGGTTTGTTTTTTTTTTTCCTTCATGATATCGACTCCGAGTTCATATTTTTGCTCATTTAATTGCCAGTTCACCTGCTTCTTCGATCTCAGCATCAGCCTCTATTGGCTCCACATGTTTTTGTGATGATTCCCCCTTTTCCCCCAGTGTGTTGCAGTGTTCCATGTTTCCAGCAGCTCCATCCCACTCACAGGTCAAATATTTCCAAACACGGTGGGATAATTATTAGTCTCTGTAAATCACTTATTTCAGAAAGTATCGTATTTTAAATGTCTTTATTCACTATGAATGTCTCTGGGTTTGAGCTCGGTGATGGAGCTCTGACCGTCTACAGCCTTGTGTGGGCCGGACGTGCTGCTGCCCCTTAATTTATTGTACTATAAAGGATCTGATATCTTTATTTGGTTCCTCCTTTACTACACCGTCGTGTCCCTCTGCAGTGTTTGGATGAGATTGTCTCTGCGAGTGCGCTACTACAGTCATCCTCCAGAGTACAACCGGCGCGGCAGCAATCAGTTTAAAAAGCCTGTAACCAAATAATCCTTCGCTCCCAACCAGCTGTTGGTCATAGGTTCCGTCCTGTGTCAGATGCTCCAGCTCCCTAGGTTATTTCAGTTACTCAAAACAGCACCGTGTTTATCTGCGAGTCCTTAATCACATGACAACCTATTCTCACTCCCTGGCAATAATAAGAGATTGGACGGGGATGAAGATGATGTTGCCTCTGGTCACAGATAGAGAGCGCCATCGTGACAGCACTCATGCCCTCTATAGCTTTTATCTAACCTCTGCTTTTAATAGTCCGAGGCCCTTCATGTGACTCCTCCTGGTCCCCTCCGAGCATGTGAAATGCAAGGAGGCTGTTTTTAAGGACATAGGCAGCTATACAACAAATAGAACCTCTGGGACCAAAGGAGAACACTGAGTATGCAAATACGGTCGAGCTGAGCCGAGCCGAGCCGAGCCGAGCCGAGCCGAGCCGAGCCTAAAGTCTAGACACCCAAGGAACTTTGAGTGGAACTATTTATGGAGCTCAGTTTGACGTTGATGAACAATATGCCCGGCAAGATTTGGAGTGATGGAAGGGGGGGAGGGGGGGCAGAGGGTTAGAAAGAAAAACATCAGGAGATCTGTCATGCTTCTCCTCCTGTAAATCAGACGTCCATATTTAGTTGGAGCGAGGGGAAGGCCGAGCAGTAATGTAAACAAAGCCTGGGAGCAGGAGGGGGGCAGAGAGGCTTTAACACTAATGTTTGAGTTTTTCCCTCAGCACTGCCTTCATAATGGTTTTAAGGAAGAGACGAGGAGGGCTTGAAAGCGGCAGTCAGGTTTCAAACAAAGATAGAATCTCTGATAGAGAGATTGCTACGCTGCATTTCTTCAGCAGTTTGGTTTCACTTTTTGGATTCTTTCAAAGGTTCTACGACTGTTCGTGAAAAGGCGCAGCCACATATTCAAGGAGTAAGTTGGAGGGAACAAGAGATCAACCAGAGCCTCATGCTTTACCAGGATCAGAGATAGAAACTACCAGATCGAAATCAGGAGAAGTCTGTGTTCATCGGACCGACGTCAGCGGGCAATGATCACTGACCATCCTCTGTTCGCCATGAGTGAGCTGCGCTCTGAGAGCTCTGAGGAGGAGCAGGCTGAAGCCGACGAGAGGCCGAAGGAACGAGGCCTGACCAGGTCCATCATTCAGCTCCTGCCAAGGTCAAAGACGAGCTCCCCAGGAGGATCCCCGAGAATCTCTCCCAGGGATTCCCCCCGCGCTTCTCCCCGGAACTCCCCACTGCTCTTCAGGAAGCTGATGATGAACCGCAGCTTCAACCCCCAGAGACGCCGCTTCACCCTGGCCCACACGCCCAGGTAGGGTCCTTATCTCTGGGTGTAATTATACCTGCCTGACTGCGATGTATCATTGAGTGCTGCTGCCTGTTGTTGTGGACGCACCACAAACCAACACAGATACTACGTGCAAAGTTTAAGCAGAATATATTTTGTTACTATAAGACTCAGGTGGTGTATTATTGATACACTGTAAGAACTCTGTCTGCCTCCTGCTTCTTACCTTCAGTTATTTCAACTGCTCCAGTGGTTCTGTCTGCACTTGTCTCATGGCTGACAGTTACTCTATCCAGCTGCAGGTGTTGATGTATTCTCGGTTTAGTTTGGACGGGCTGCGGCCTTCAACAAACATGTTGCACTGTCCAGACCTCCTCCAAGTATCTTCTCATTATGTGACGATGGGACAGTTGTATTAACTGGTATCTAGCAGGAGTATTTCACAGCAGGTGCAGGATCGGCATGTTGACTTTTAGCTTGATGTTTTTGGTCCTTTTCTTTCTGAGTTACAACATTTGCAAGATGGAAGTGATTCACAAACGACTTTGTTGATTTCTGTTGAAAGTGATACCTGGATCTGAACACCTACTGTCCTCTTTAATACTTCATCTCTATCCGCTGTGAGCTTTCTTTCTAAGTGTTGTCCACCTTTTGTTTTCCACATCAGTGGATCATCTCAGCAAACACGCAGCTCAGCCCCCCCCCCCCCCCCCCCCCCCCCCCTTCTCCTC
>CAAKHC010015772.1:6721-30380 GCA_901007825.1 Macroramphosus scolopax | reverse complement strand
ATAAGCTGCGATTGATTGATGGATTAAATGTGGTACGGTGATACCTGCTGCTTTTAACATGCAGGACTGCAGCCTGAGCTCTTGGCACCGAGACGTCCTGAAAAGGAGACTCATTGCAGACACTTGTATTTAAGGCCTCAAGTAAGCATTGGAACATCAATGACAGCTAAATTAAAATACTCCTGCATATTCATGTCTGTAGACGCGGCATCAATCGGCCTGTTTAGTTCCTGTCACACTGGTAAACTAGACTGCAATCCCGTCACTGTCGAACCTCAAGGGTTTAATGCACCATTTTGCTTTTAAATTAAACAGATAATCTCCATGTATTGACATTTGGTGCTTAACTTGGATTTCTACAATATGCTGGTCACCTCTGTGTTTTTCTTCCGTTGCGACATCAATCACCGTCTTAAAAACACATGATTTAATTAAAGCAAAAACAAATCCTAGCACACGAGGAGGAGCTGAACTTTGCCCTGTTTACCTCTCAGCTATTTGCTTGCCTCCGTTTAAACGTGTACCTTCCATTAATTGGCTCCTGAAGTGCATTAATCCTTCAGAGATAGCTTTATAGTGCTCTATATTCAATCGTGGCAATTAGAGAGCCAGCAGAACGTTGCCTCCTCCTCTGGGATGGAGAGAAACAGTGGGTGCTTTCTCCGGAGAACAGACAGCCGTATTCATTAGGGTATTCAAGGGTGCAGAACGACAGCTGAGAGCACCACGTTCAGCAAAACATGTTAACGATTGAAGATTTATTGATCGCCTAATATAAAATATATTCCCCCCTGCATCTGCTGCTATTTATTCAGCCATGCAGCTATGATTACTGCCACTTGTAGGTATTCACTCTATTTTTATTCATGTATATATAGTTGATCCTTACCTAAGCCATTAGCCTGCAGCTTGCTGTAATCAAGGCGTTTTTCTAATATCAAGTCAAGCAAAAAATTGGTTTCAGGCTGCATGTTCCTCTGCTGTCAGAGAGAAAATGTTGTTTTGCAGTTTCCAGAGATGCATTCTGCATCCTTGGACTGATGAACAGCAGCACAGCAGTTGCCAAAAAAACAAAACAAGATCCTGCATCAATACAGCGCCTGTCAGTGGCCTTCCCTTTCTGCCTGTATGAATCTGGGTTGAAGGAGATGTCCTCAATCCTCACAAATACAGGTGCATTAATGCATGCGAGGCGTACCCACGCACAGAGTCAAGCCTCCTCAGTGGCCCCCCCAACAGTCAAATACCATTGTGGAGTGTGAGCCGCATGTGAAATGAATTGACGTGGTGAATATTGTACAGTGTTCACTAACAGTCATCAGCTGCCTACTGAGGGGGGAGACAATGATGACAGTGAGGACTGTGCATGTGCAGGGGGAGAAGTGAGAGGAACCGGCTCTGCCATCACTCACCGAGCCAGTGGGGGAATGAGAAAGCAGAAAAGGGAAATATCAAAAGACGGAGGTGAAGAAGAGCTGCTTCCTTCAAATCAGAGCGCAGTGGCATCTCGCAGAAGCTGTTCGGGGAGGTCAGTAGAGTTTGTTGTGAGATCACAATGAGGCTTAACAAAGAGTCTTTACCAGAGAACCCTACGAGGACCCTTTAATAACCGAGTCCCTTTGAAACATTTTCCTTTTAAGATTTGAAACCTGAATTGTTTATGTCCATGTTCTTGCTTTCTTCATGCATGGTACATTTCTTTTGTGCGTCGCTGCAACCGGAAAAAAAAAGGAAAACCAGCAGCAGACCGCGATCAGAGAGCATGAACAACGTGACGTAGCATTGCGATGACGTAACAGTGACCTCACAAGACAGTTCAGTGCTAAGGTTGAAGTCTGGCGAATGATCGGATAACAGAATAATGAAGAAATAGCCAATCTTCTACCTGATGGTCTCATCTGCAGGTACTTTTACAGGTATTTGGTCATCAACCAAAGTACTTGTCACATTGAAATTCTGACCTGCCGGTGACACTGTTAAAACACAGGGTTGAATGCCCGAGTCATCCGGACGAATCCCCCTGGGAACCGTGAATGTTTGTTCCCATGTCCGTGCCAATCCGACCGACGGTTGTCAAGTCCATTTCGGTCTCTTCTAAGGTTGCAGACCGACCAACACACTGACCGCGCCGGCCAAGTAGGTCGACCCCCAGCGTGACTTCAAGCTCATCAAGTTGTGTTTGTCTTGTGTTGTGTTTGTTTCTCCAAGGGGAAAGAACCTTTCTTACCTACAACAAGGACTATAGTTCCCTTCAGGGAGTGAGCTTGTCTTAGCGAGCAGAAGAATATTTTCTCAGGCGATAAATAACTACTTTTATGTATAACTTTTTTTTGAACATTTGAATCTTAAACCAAACTGCTCATGAACAGGAAAATATGGTTTTCTGTGGAACTAAAAAAGACAAATATTACCCTGAAATAATGTGCAATATTCTGGAGAGACAATGTAATTCTTTAATATATGTTGTTGCTGTGGTTACAGGTTAACCTGCCAGCCATCAGTAAACATCAGGCATTTTGTTTTTGCCTATGAGATCGAAGTGTGTGTGACTTTATCAGTGTGTCAGAGTTAAATTAAGAATGACATATCGATCCGCCGTCTCATTAGGTGGGAGCAACCGGCTATCATGAGAGAGAAACTTCTCTGTCGCTCTCGCCCTGATACTCTCTCGCTGGCTCGCCGCGGAGGCTATTAATAGACGAGGTTGGACACCACCGACATATCATTATCACACAATGATGAGTCGCAACACATGTGCCAACACATGCTAGGATGTGCTGTTGAGTCTGTAAACAATGCAAATGTGGAATAAAAAATCTGCTACCAATGCAGTCTGAGCTTCGCTGCTGTCGCTCTGGTTCTTATTAAAAGTCAGGAACTCTGATACAAACTGTGAAAAATGCATTTATATCTCAGAGGAGCTCATAAAAAGTCGCTTCTACGTCAGGAGACGGACATGCAGATAAATAACTACTGACGTAAAATGCAACAACTTATTCTTCCTTCGCTTTTTATTCTGATTTGTGCATCAATGAATTGTACATTTCTGTAATTGTACTGACGGCATACAGTGACAAAGGAAAATAGCATGAATACAGATTTTAATTGTTTCTCTATTTCTTAAGTAATTGGGCAAATTGGTTATTACATCATGTTTTCAGATTAAGAGGTAGTGCCAAAGAGATGAAGGCAACTCCCAAATGATTTAAAAAATCCACTGAAATGCTGTATTAAATATAAATATACAGCATTATTGACTTTACTTGAATGGTTCCAGGGTTTTTTCGAAACAGACCAAACAGTATTCAGCGGCGCTACAAACGTCTGGGAGAGTTCCTGAGGGAGGAGGATGAAATATAAGACAGTAATGAAGGCAGAAACACCCGTGCAGAGCAGAAGGTAGCACTCTAATAATTCAAAATTCTAAATGAAGGTGAAGAGATATTCTGCATAAATTAACGTCAGTGCAGAAATAAATCTTATTGAAGTCAAATGATCAGAAGTGCCCAGCTGTGGGATACAAAAGAAATATGACAATAATTCACATCTTTTTAGAGTGTTGAAATATTTAATAATGATGGTTAGAGCAGGAAATAAAAGAGGTGCAATTAGAGGTGGAGCAGTCTGACGGACGTCTGCTGGCTTGACCACAATTATTTCCTGCAAAGCCAGGTGCTCGGAAGGTCTGTTCTCTCTGCTCGAGCTCACATCAAATTTTTGGATGTCACTGAAAAACATTAAAGTTGCTTTGAGGTCAATGACATCATGCATGCTAATGTTGACATGCATAATGCGTTTACTCTGCAGGTTTCATCTCGCCACTTTTGTAGTGCAAATTAGCACTAAACCTCTTTACAAGTGCAGCAGTGACTAATGAATGTGCTACAAGTTGCAGGTATTATTAACTGGTTTTAGAATCGTGTGCTGCCTTACATAAGAACAAGGGATTGAAAGAACAAAATGCCTCCGCTACCATCTGTCAACGATACAAAGCTGTTTTTTTTGTGTCTTCTTCCATGTTCAGTAGATTTTTGTTTGGACTTTGAAGGTGATTTCTGTATTAGCTCAAAGGCCCGGGGAGCCGTCTCACAAGTTGAACATCAGGGATTCCTCTTTCCTCGGTCTTCACATAACCAAAAAATGGAAACCTGCATCGCCGACCTGAAGGAAGAAAACCCTGGATTTACGTCACACAGAGAGAATAAACAAGGTAATCCAGAAAGAAGAGAGTCACAGAAGAACAGCTGTGACTGGTCTGGAAAGAGATTATAAGAACTACACCCAAGCTGTGTTAGGACATCTAACAACAGAAAGGCTCTATTATTTGCATGGGGAAAGTCTTACTATTAATGCAAGTTGCATTTAAAGACATCATGAAGACACTCCTAACCTTGTATATAACTAAATTTATTTCCCCTCAGCATTATATCACAAGGACGATGCGTGCGCTGCAAGAAATCCACGATCCTGCACTCCACGATCTTTGCCACTGTCAGAGTTCCTCACATCTGCTTCTTCTTCTTTCTTATTACCGTGAGAAACAACACCTGAAGGACGTGTGTGAGCGCAGAAAAGGAAGAAGTGAGTGAAGTCAGACAATAAACGTCGGAATGGGAAGACGTTCCCGAGGGAAAGGCAAAGCAAGCGACAGCCGTCATGTTGATTTGCAGCCGTCTTTCCTCGCTGTTGCATTTTTAATAGAATATCATAGATTCAAACATGAGTATAATAACTGAATTGCATTTCCCTCAAGGAACTGTTTGATTATTAAAGTGTTGTTGAGAACCCTGAAAAGCGCTTTATAAAAAACAATCTGTTATTATTGTGATTGACTTTGAAGCTGGTTATCCTTTAAAAAACAAGTCCTGTCGAAGTAAAAAAAAAAATCACTGGAAAATAAATTGTCATTCTCCTGTACGTTGGTTTCCTCGTGTGACAGAGGTTATTGTGATCCTCATTGTCCTACAGGGTATTGTGACAGCATCGTTTGCAACACGATATCCAGAAATTAAAGAGCAGCTGCGTCACATTGTGTTTGAAACAATCGTGCAAGTCACGAAGAGACAAAAGAGGACGGTTCATCAGCTGTTGCGAGCTGCAAGGCCGCAGTGAGTAGCTACTGACACATGAGGCTGAGGCCGACTGCAGCGTGGTGCAGCAGTCAGAAGGTCTTACCCTAACTCGTCAACAGACTGTGTCGAGTCGTCCTTGAACTATACGCTAATTGCTCCTGATCAGCTGGTCGGTGCCGTCAATGTACGAATCCGAGTGTGAAGGGGTAAACGAGAGGTTAACTTGTAAAGCGCGTTGGACAAAAGAGACGTACAAACGCTCCTTTTGACCCGTTAATCATCAAATAATTTACAACAAAACAAAAAGATGACCCGTCATTAAGGTGGAGGCAGACTGGTTCCCATAACTCCAATGGTGAAATGAAGCGAGGCCATTTTTAAAATCAGAAACAAATTGTTGCCTTTTCTTTTGTGCAATTTCCTTGTGTTCCATAATTTGGGGGATTTAAAGGCCGACTTCTTGTTCACTGAATTTGACTGTCTATTATGGGAACAAAAGCTGAAGGAAGAAAAAAAAAAAAAGCCTCGACCACCTTCTGTCAGCTTTTGAAAATCTGGATCCGTGTAGACGCTCAGTAGATTTCCTCTAACTAAAGTCTGAAAGGCGAGTTCAACACCGGGGATTCATCTGTCTTGAAAAGGATGAAGGATTGGCAAACCTTCATCGTGGAGCTCAGGAGGAGGAGGAGACCCCCGAATTTACATGAAACAGGTAGAAAATAAACAACGTCCTTCAGGAAGGTCAGAAGCAAAGACGAACGTTCACAGATGATCAAAAATGACTAATTGGTAGTTTCAGCGTTAATAATTATCTTAGTCAATTAATCACTGAAGGTGTTTTCTGATACGAGTGCCAGCCATTCCCCCTTGAAGCAGGTTGAGGATCTGACGGCGAGGGGACAGTATTTAAGCGGAAATATAACTTTTATGAATGTCAGTGAATGTGCACGGGTGCATCCATGAAAAGGAGTCGGTCCTTCCTGATGACAGGGTATCGAAATGCAGCAATTTGAGGATCCTCCCTTGACATTGAGATGTGTAACCACTTGACAATTCCGTCTGATAGAAAGTTCTCCTTACGATTCTTAGATTGGCGGTAAGGGTGCACAGAGACAGAAGTCATTTCAGGAGGAAGCTCCAAACAACATATTTACGTTCCACATACGGGAACAGGTGATTTTATTCGAAGGCAAAAACATCGAAGGAGAATTGTCCTTTTTTAGCCTCGTAAAGGAGGTAAATTGTCACGGCTCACCAAGCTCCTCGTGTTTCTTGTCTTATTTAATATGGTTCACATGAGTTTCATGTCCCATACGTGGCCATGCGTGATGAATGAGAGAAGTCAGGTCAGATCCATTAGCCTTTTTGCGTGTCATCATCAGTCAGGACCGTCAGCCTGGGTGGAACGGAAACAACCGACCTGTGGGAGCGGTCAGTGAAGGGATCGTCACATAAAGCCAACGGACTGTTTGCCATCCTACAAAACAAATATCCTGTGCGTACATTCACTACGAGCTCGTCCGCTGCGCGGTCTCTCGTTTTAGAGGACGGACCGGTTTACATTATGAAAGGGGGCTGTCAAGACGGGAACGACCAAACGATAATCGGACTTGAACAATGTGACTTGATATGTGAACGTAGCCTTAGTCTCTCTGTTTGTCGTCAGTCTCGTCGTGAGTCAGAGCTACCAGTGGCCCTTTTGAACTCTGACTTCTGGGTTGAGTCCTGCATTCGAGTCCCCTTGTCATTGAGCCATTACATAAGCTAAAGTTAAAGAGCTTCGAGATGCTCCGAGATGCTTCTAATATGCAAAGTCAGATATGTTCTGAGTCATTTAAGAACATTTTAAGCAGATGCTGAAATAGAAAAAAAAAAAAAAGTGATGTACCAAGGGAATTATTAATCAAACTCTTCACAGCTGAGCTCACACGGTTTCTCTCCGGAGAACCAGCCTGACACGTGTCACCTTGGTTCAAGATAAAATGCTGCTCCATTCACTGATCTTTACAATAACTTTGCTTTAATTGCATTAGTTTAAGGGAAATTACCATAATGCCGGAAGGAGCAAATTATTAACTTCATGCAGTATGTCAGCCAATACCGAGGAAAACAATACGTCTTTTAAATCATGTTTCCAAGTGCAGGCATTCAGAATAATCTAAAGGGCAAACAAACCGTATAATTGAACGTACTAAACCTCTTTATTACATCAGGTTGTTATCGTCTCCTTTTAGCATCATAAGTGCTTTTATCAGTTTGATATTTAAAGGTTGTGTGTGTTCATCCCGGATACCATTTGGGTCCATGTAAAACATGACGGATGTGTGTACATACAGTAACTCATGTCAAAGCTTAGCAGCAGCTTAATCACTGTCAGGGAGCGACATGTTCGGTTAGTTATGCTTAATGTTATAAAGCCGAGCTTCCAGGAACATGAATATTCCTAAATGGTATTTTGGGAAAAATGCCAGGAAGCCAGTGCACCAGGAGGCGCCCCCGGGAGACGTCGTAATCAGATGCCCGGACCACCTCTGTTTCCTCCCTCCAAGATCTCTCTAAGGCGAAGCCAAGCAACCATAAGACTTAACTGATTTTGTATGCGCAATCTCATCCCTCGGTCCCTCCTCGAAGTATTCCTTTGACTTCCCAGTTGAGATCAGCCGTACACATCCTGAGCACGTTTCTGGATTTCAGGAGCCCCCTTCACCTACCGAGGCAAGAAGGTTTCCTTATGAAGTGATGGTGTCTTAGGTGATAGAGATTTTTCTTTCTAAGCGACTACAAGAGGCTTGAACTAAGAGGTTTCCTTAAAATTAGGTATCAAATGCCAATAAATGTCTCAGATAGCTGAGACGGAAATGTCAGAAAACTCAGCTTCGTATTCACTACGACCTCAGAGCTCTCACAATTATAATATTGAGCTGAAAAACACGAGACAATTATTCCTGTCTCAGATCATTAACCCGCACGCTGTTTGCCACTGTGGATAAACTTGTCAATCCTCGAGTATCAAAGCCTCCGAAATGTAATTCTGCAGATTCGTGCAATGACGTGAAGGACGGAAGAATTAGCCCACCGTCAGATAATAGACACACTTCACCTTTCAAACCATTGAAGATGGTTTGTATGGATCCTTTTAAACCTTTCAGCTCTTGAAGAAATCATCTTTCTTCTCAAACCGTCCACATGCAGCATTGATGCGCTGCCTTCAAATTTCTTTAACATGGTTTTTACCTGCCTGCCAACAAAAATGTTCCGACTACTTTCAAGGGTTTTGCCCCGAAGACGGCAGATATCAAACTCTGGAAAAAAGCTAATCTGACTCCATCAATAATGAACAACTACAGACTTATCAAACCTGCCATACAGAAGTAACATCGTTGAGAAAGCTGCCTTCACTCAGCAATTTCCTGCAAGAAAACTATTATCGTGACAATTTTCAGTCAGGTTTAAAGCTCCGTTGCAGTGCTCTTATCAAGGTTCTGAATTATATTAGTCTCAGTATTGATTCTGGTAAAGCCTGTACTTATATTTAACCTTACAGATGCTTCTGATACGGTTGATCACAGTATATTGGCATACTTGAACAGTTGGTCTTCTGTGTTTGATACAAAATAGTCTCTGAATTTTTGAGAACCTAAGAAAAATCAGTAGCTTCAAATCAGAGCATTTTCTGGAGTTCCACAGGGATCAATTCTTGGACCTCCGTTGTTTAATCTTTACACGCTCCCATTAGCTCATATCATCAACAACTTTACAGTTTCATATCGCATGTATGCAGATGACATAGAATTCTATATGGCTGTGTCTCCAGACAGGTATTGCCTGCAGAAATCAAAAGTTATTGTTTCCTGTGCTTTCTACCGCCTGAAGAATAACTCAAGGATCAAGGATTTGATTTGACACGATATAGAGAAACTTGGACGTGCACTCATCTCCAGTTTTGTATGTTTGTCACTGGTGACAAGCGGGTCAGCAAATGACCCTGGTTGTAGACCTGCCCCATCAGGCTGTGGAGACTATTGGCAGTTACTTGCTTTTTCAATGGATATATAAGTGTTTCCCTATGCTCCCTATTTCATTGAATATCTCACTTAATTATCATTCTTAAGCTGACGCCTCGTGGCATCTCGCAATGGGACCCTGAACGTTTTTGAAAAGAGAAAGTCTTGAAGGATACCAAGTTCTATGAAAATGTGAAAATCATTTTTTACACATCACCTAGGAAGGCAAACAAGCCTTTTGTGTGTGCCGCATTAACCATTCACTGCTTCCAACCATCTGCTATTCAGAAAGCTCCAAAGCACGGACTCAACCCAATTATATCAGAGAGGAATTCTCCTTTCAACCAATGTCAGGACAAAAAGAAAATCAATGGTTGCTTATTTTGTCTGCTGTCACATGGCGACAGCAGCAGTTTGGAGCTCTTCCACACAGACACTGATACATGGCCACGCTTTTATGCTACTGGGACTCTGGTTAACGGATTCACTCACCCCTGCAGGATGCAAGGCCAATAACGGTTTATACTCATGAGGCAGAAGCTACACTGTCATTTCTGCTTGTTCTCCAAGTCAGAAAAAAAGGGAGACATCATCGCAAACATGAATGAATCAGACCGAGGGCGATGGGGGAAGGCGGTCCGGGTTGGGATGACAGCTGAAACGTTGCGGGCGCTGTGGTGACTGGAAGTAGGCCTTTGGGGAGGGGGGGGGGGACGCAACTTGACAATTAATTGCAGTTCTCTGCTGTACATCTACCAGCCGCTCACACGAAAACTGGGAATATTTAGAATAATCGGCATCATCCGAGCATGCTGCCTTCCCTCTGGTGATAATCAGACACCCACTCGTGCCTTCCTCCCACACGGTTCCGTCGCAGCACAGGATTGACTCTGGGTGTTTCGGGCCAGACGATGGAATCCAGATAACATCTGTCTCACCTCTGTGCGGCACAATGAATATTGATGCAATCGCCTGTTACATAGAATGTTTTCGGTTAGTATGTTGCTTCCCGGATCGGAGGCGGAGATGCTGTCAAACAGACAAAAGGGTATTTTCCCGAAGTATGTTCAAAGACGTGACATGGGCAGCTGCAGTCAATTAAAATGTACAGAGCGGAGGTGAACACCCTCTGAATAAAGTGGAGGGTGCATGACGGGGCAAAAATACACACTTTGCTTCGCCAGAGCTTTTAAGAAGTCGTGCTACGTTCATGGATCATTACATTACATCGTTACATGGCTGGTAGCCAAAGGATTACATGGACTCTTGCATTTTACCGCCAAATCCGACAATCGCTTTTATTTTGCAATGTCAATTTCATCACCCTCGTACGACTGTAGGAGTCTTCCAGTGAATCACTTGACGATCTCTGTCAAAACTGCTGACTCATTCCCTGCTAACATCCAAGAGGGAAATCAACAGGATATTAACGCCCCCGTCGAAGCGGCGCCGTTAATTCGAGTAGTGACTGTCTTAGACACGGAAACTGGTCACTTGGCAATTAATGCAGAGGGAAGTGGGTTTGATGCCGTCGACAGATTTCAATTAGCCTTAATAACAAGGTGCTGTCGCGTTCCGACGTCCCTCAGAGGGGAAACTCCGTGCAGGCAGTGCAGATTTCAGTGCATTGTTGGGTTTCCTACGGCATGGATGTGATCAATTGGGGATGGCTTGACGTGGCTTTCAGGACTTACCGTATGACTCAACCCAGCCGACCTATGAAAGGGAAAGTTCATGATGGGAAATGTCCATTTCGTCTGCAGGCCGTGGTAAAGCTGCAAAAGCAGAAACATTTTGGCTCGGCATAAAATCTCCCATCACAATAAAATAAATATTACTCGTGCAAAATCTGAGGTTTTTTTTTTTGACAAATGTGATATTTTAAAGTAGGTAAGGGTTAATAATATGACATTTCATAACATAACTGACTCTTATAAATGTTAACTTGACACGTCAACCTGCTTCTGTTGAAGAAATATCAGTTATGTGCGACAGCTTAGTCACCCAACTCCCCAATGTATGAACTAATTTGTATTCCTACTAGAGCTCAATTGATACAGGAGGCTGATACTGATATCAGTATTTAAGAGTTGTGTGACCTAGTTTCACACATACTCTTAGTGACTGCCAAATATAGCGGGCTGGGCAAAATGTCATATGACTATTAAGTATGCTTGGTTGGGCTATGGTCAAATATTGAAGGGTACCAAGGGTCCAAAGAATCTCTCTAAGAGAGGTGTTTGGCCCCGAGGAGGTGCCTTTCAATTTTATGATCTCCAGTTTAACCTGCTTTGGTGCATGTTAGGTCTGCAGCGTAAGTTACCATGGCGATACTGTATATCCTATTGAAAAGGCAACACCTTTGGGAGACTGAAAACATTGCGTTGAATCTGAAGCTGTCCGTGTTAGAGGCCCCTGGCCAGGCCAGTAATTGCAGGGGATCAGATTTCCTCTCTACTGTGATGGACAGAGGGAGATTAGTTTATCTCTAAAATAGATTTACATGTTTGTCTAATGACAATCTCCAAAATTAGAGTAGTAAAGTCATCAAGGGTCTCACTCGCTGCTAAACTCATCATTTAACACAGAAAAGATCAGGCTGGTAAGTGCTTGGAAAAGGTTTATACACGTCGCTTCCTGGCCAGGCTTGCCAAGTATTAGAAACCATCTAATGCTTTCCGTCATTTACATTCCTCTCCAATTCCAGGTGATACGGAGAAAGCTGGGTTTTTTTTGTTTCATGTGGCATAGCTGACATCCTTTAGGGGTCTCCACAGTATCTCTTTGAAACATCACTGGGAAAAAAAAATGGAACCTGAAATATAAACAGAGTCAGAAACACACACAGCATACAAATGAATGTGCAACTTTGTGCTTTATGTTTTTTTTTGTTGCTCCATGCCAGTGGATTACATGCAAATTATGAACCAACTTTAACCTACGGAAACCGGGGATGAAGGGGACATGAAAAAAAAAAAAAAGATAGCAGCAACAACAACAGCGGCTCTGCACAGAGAGCAAAGGGAATGTGAAAGTTTAGAAAATGTTTGATCAACGGTAAAGTCGATCAGAACAGTTTAACATGAGAGAGATGACAACAAAGGACCACAACAACCAGCGACTCACGTAGTCAACCGCTTGCAAATTGTTAAAGCCGTGCACCTTCGTCGTGTGTCTGGCAGCGTTGTCACAGTAAACATGTGCAAAATATCGTTCTGGCACTTCCTTCAAAATCTGCATCTCGTGAGTAAAGTCAAGTTTAGGTTAGATAACTAGCAACCGCATGGTTTGGTTCACCAAACCTAGGAATGGGAGAAGTATGGTTGAAGGGATGCATACTGGGTGCAGCACGGACTACGATACCGATGAGCTTGACTCTGTTTTCGTCATTACGGTTGTTTGCAGGTTCTGTACGCCAAAGTTTAGAGGCCAGGGAAGTGTGACTCTCTCCCTTTGCTACAGCCACCATATCGAGCTACAAGGACATGCAAAGCATCAGTATTTCCTCAGCTAGTGTCTTCACTTGTAATGTAAAGACTTGATGCCACATTGCTCCTAAATATCTTGTGTGTGTATAATCCTGTAGACGTTGGAACACAGTCATCGCTGGATCTTGTTCAAAAGCGCCACCAGGAGTTTGTATCTAAATTATACGAAGAGCAAGATCTTTTCCTGTTCCTGCTGTGCCGACCTCGGTGTGGTGCTAGCCTGGGGGACAGTCTGGCTCCAGCTTGCAGACACCCTGTGGACCCTGCAGCTGTGTTAACTGAGATATCAAAACCACCCATGTTACAGAATCAGAGACAGAGAACAGAGGACAGAGGACATACTTGCTAACTGCACATCCCATGAAGAAGATAAGCGACCAGCTTGACATCATCCACTTACGTCTTCTTGCACTATCCTTCTATAAAACCATTGTAATGTAAGAATTGATCTCTACATGAACATACAGTGCAGACAATGGGCTCCTACGTCGGTGGAAAGTGTCATTGTGTGGACTGAAATCTGCAGCTGCTGCTCCTCCTTTACTGGTTCCAGTTCATGCAAAGCACTGAACAGGTTCGTGTCTCTGCAACCTAGCAACCAAATCCGTAGCTTATGCCTTTGCATCATGAGCTGAAGTCCCACTTAGAAGCAGACTGAGCAAACCGGGAGATGTCTCTCACTTAACTCATTCGCACTTTATTAATATTTCATAATGTTTGTTTAAAGACCACATTGCCCTTTTCTTTCTATGTGGACAGTTTTGGTCACCCAATGCACAGATACTTGCAGGTAGCTATCCTTCATTCAAACAGCAAATCCACCGTTCCACTCGAAGAGACTCAGACTGTTTGGGACAAGAGATTCATAAAAATGGATATTGATGACTTTCTGTCGGCTGGATGAAAAGTAGCGTCTTTTCTCATCTTTCCCTGTATTTCTCTTTGTCTCAGCTCTCTCAAACACACAGCGGCTATGCCCTCCCTCCGCCACACGTACGCACGGAAGATTCTATTAAGATTAACCTCTAAGAAATTGAACAAATTGAAAAACCGAACGTCATTTTCAGCTCCAAATAAAGTAGCCTTCGATGTTGACCTTTTATCAGCTGTGCTGAAAAGAAAGCCCTTTGATTCTTTATCCCGAACAGATCACACACACATACACCTAATAGTTGCATGAGGAATAAAACACTTTTTATACAGTTGCCATATAATACAACTTAGAGAGGGATGCATGTATTATCTGTTATATTTTGCACCGATGTCATGCATGAAGATCTGAGGATGACGAGCGTGCACGCAGGCGGATACAGATGCAGGACAGAGCAACAGGACTTATCTTACTTATCGAAAAAAGTAGAACCTGGAGTTGGGTAAAGGAAACAACACTAAACAGGTGGCTGAAGATGAGGGCAGACAGGAAGCCGATTGGCTGGGGCAGACGAAGACTAATTAACTGATAAGAAACAGAAACAGGTGGATTGTAGACTTCGTCAGAGTCACGTTTGGGTGATTGTTTTCTCTTCTGGACTCTCAAGTTTTGCTGTTTAGAGTTTCTCTTGAGTTCTAAAACTTATAATCACCCTCTCAGATTACAGCGCCCCACCCACACCATCCGTTTTGGTGACCCTGTGGCGCCTTTCCATCCAAACGGGATGACTGTGTATCAGCCCAGAGTGGCTGGTGTATCTACAAACCTGGAGTCTGAATGGAAACTCAACCTCCAACCAAGAGACATTCAGATAGAGAACAGCTCTTATCTCCTGCACAGACGCAAGTCGAATCTCGCAACACACTCTTGTTCGAGGGGAAGATGACGGGGTCGTTTGATAGAACAACATAAGTTGATCTTTGGCCTAAGATGCTCCGGCATCAAGTGCATATGAACCACCGCTGATGTCCAATAACAAAACACCTCTCAGGTTCAGATCAGGCAAGCAGCTCCTCCCTATCTCCCACCCGCAGGTTTCTCCATCACGCCCGGGGCCATTGAAGTCCCTCTAGCAGAACAATGGAGTTACCAGACTGTGTCCCATTCAAGAAACACGACCGAGGGACTTCAAGACAGCCAGATTAGCTCATTTGCAAAGGGAATGAAATATTAAATCACAGCAAACGGTGTGTACATGCTTGTAATTCAGGGGACATTTTTGCAACGGGTTACATACTTTATCTTCATAAAAAAAAAAAAACATAGTTTCGCTCCTGTTTCTTTAAGGCCCCCCCACCTGAAAAGCCCAATTTGCTGTGACAGACAGGCCTGAGCGGCGCTGCCTATTAACTTCAAACATGGGAGAGCAGAGCTTCCAGCCAAGAAAAGAGTTTACCTGCACTTCAACGGTGAACATCACAGCGTCCACTTGTTAATCTAAAACTTTAACAGCCCAGAATCTGGGAGACATGAGCAACATCGACCAATACGATCCATGTATCTATGTTTATATTCATTATGTAATTCTTTAAGCAGACACGTTATGTATGCACGATGTAATGGAAGGATAAAATATTACGCTGCAGTAAATTTGATTATCATTAGCTATAAGTAGACACTCCATTAAGGTATAACAAGTAATCAAAGTGAAAGTATCATAGCTGTAACCCCCGTGTGACTCCCTATACGTCACCATGACAACACATCCGTTACATCAGACCCTCGGCTTCCTGTCCAGCGACGCCTCCTATTAGCGGACAAATTCTTTTTTTGTGCCATTTAAATGAAACTGATGGTGGAATTATTGATCTTATTGAGAAACTGACCTTATAGAAGCTCCTCAGTAACCAGCGCGCCTGCAGCTGGAGGTCACTGGGCACATTTTTTCACATTTGCTAATTGAATCCTTTCACTTGACTAAGAAAGTCATTACGATCATTATCAGTCTTTGAAAGTATTTACGGAGGCTTCAGACCGTAGGATGCTCTTTTTTTTTTTTAAAATGCAGCGTTGTACTGTGGACGTGATCACAGGATGACGTATTCTGAAGGCTGTAATTTGTGGCGGTGTGGAAGTGGGTATACTCAGGTGTGCCTAATTTTGTGTCCACTCCACGTGACACAAAATAAAAGGAACAGTCGTCTAATTATAACCCGGCATCGCAAATTACAGCCTCCGAATCGTCGTCTCTTTCAAACGGGGTTCCATAAAAACCAGTCTGAATTATAATTTTCCTACAAGACCTTGAAGGCAGCACGCGGTGTTCTTCCACTGCAGCAGATAGTTCCATGTAATCCAACTGATTTGCTACTTCCAGCTAAAACAACACACGAGGGGAATATTTACAAATCCCTGATACACTGTGTCTTTGTTTCAGATGATTCAGAAGACGTTTGCCTGTCATAGTACACGCTGGCAGGATGCGCCGGTGGGCTTGTGATGTTCTTGTTTCTCTTGTCTTGTACCAAAAAGCGTATCTGCAATCTTGTTTCAGATATAATATCATGATAGCGGCCGGGTCCTCGCAGACGGCGAGCCAAAGCGGTTCAACATGTTTGAAAACATGATAAACCTAATAGCATATTCATTTAATACCCGCAGCAATCCCCCCACGGCGGAAAATAGATGCGCGTCTCCACGGGCGCCCCGGGAATGTTCTTCCTGTGTAATCATGTAACGTAATCAGTGGATCTGACGACGTCCAAAGCGAGCGTCTGCTGAATGTTTCAGCTTGTGGAAATAATTGCAAAAGAGTAGGATGAAGATGCAACTTCAAGTGAGCTGCACTCACGAGGAAAAAAAATATATTTTGGAGTGCAGCTGTGCTGAAATCAATATATTGACGCGTGAGAACGGATCATAATAAAGCAGAATTATAGTAATGTTGGGAAGAAAATTCCACACATGAAACCAAAGAATTAACAGGAAGGATTATGATCGTCTCCCACAGGAGAATCTGACTAATTTACAGTGGGGACCAGAGAAGGATGCATTCCATTATTTATGTATTCATTTATTCATCCATGTTTGCAGAGACAATTGCTGGTTGTTGCGGTTTTGATCCAAGTTTATCGTTTCGGCGCAGTGGGCTTTAACCTAAATACCAGGAAGGGGGTGTTGACAAAACACTGCCTGGTTCACCGTCTCCGTTTGCTCCTGATGTGATCCGCCTGTGCCGCGCGCCCTTCTTCAACAACGGCGACGATAGAGCCGCCGCTGCCTTGTTTGTTATTGATCACCTCGGACAGGGGCTGAGGACGCATACATGAAATGCCGTCGCATTCTGCCGTGTTGGCAGATCCGGAGAGGAGCGCGTCTGCATGCTGACGAGCTGCGTCTTTTTCTATAAATGTGCCACAGCGACGTTCACCGTGACTTCGGAAGAGGCGTGGGACGCCCTGTCCCTCGAGGACGAGGCGAAACTCTGAGCCGGAGAAGTCAGAGGAAGGAAAGTCAGAGCCCACCCACCACCCTTGCCAAAAGACTTGTTGGGGACATCAAGAGCTTTTCGTTATGTTGTGTTTGAGTCAAATTTATCTTAAAAACAAAATGATACAAGTGTACAATTATTACAAATATGCAGGAACTCGCTGGCTCTTGTCTCCCATGATAACTTTAAGACGGTGATGGCCTACAACTGCAGGGGTGATATAATAAAGAAGGACGGCTGCCAAGTTGAGACATTAAACATTTGTTATTCACAGCACAAGATCTTTGTTGTCCTAGATATGACAAACGCTTCTCACCGCCGATTTCAGCAACAGAATCCCGCACGTATTATAATATCTTAAACTGCTCGGCACTGGAAGATTCCGACGCATTCGACGCCGTATTTAATCCCTTTAAAGAAACAATGCGGGAAATGTCATGAGTCAGCGTTTTGTCTTTGCAGCCAAAGACCAGTAACAACGTGAGGTGTGCTGCAGTTTGCGATCTAATTGCAACATGCGCTCACAAACAGTAACTGCAGCCGATGTCACGCAGCCGGGCCGTCGGCAGTGAACGCTGTCATCATGCACAACTATTTGAAGGTTTTGAAAGTGCTTTTATCTTCTTGCACCAATGACATTTGTAAGCATGCTAAGGCACAAAGGGAATGAACGTCTTTCTTCAATCCGTTCAAAGTTTCCCAGACGAGTTTATACTGACGTCCTTCCAAAGCAAAATCCAACAGAAAAATTGAAGGACGGATCATTATTCTTGGTCGTGTTTTGTACGGCCTGAATAGCGTACTTTCTCACTTAGGTATAATGGCTTCTACACGGTTTCCAGGTACTTTCTTTAGATATTTAGAAAGTGAAGCTCAATGCAAATTACATGAGGTGCTCACACCTGAACGTCTTTTTGAAAATGTCGTCCTTCAATGCAACAGGCGCCACACAATCCACACACCGTTCCCCTAGGTCGTAGGTAGACGGTAAAATAGAAGAGACAAACACTTCACAACTTTGGTAAAGAAATGTCAACATGGCTGCATGTCCCTTCAGGTAAGTTAGAAATATGATCGTAATAGTTTTCTAATCTCGAAGACCCCCAGTGCAACATTGACAAATGCAGCTCTTTAAAAGTTTCAACCCACGAGTGGCCTGACAAGTGCTTCACTTTCAATTACACTGTTCTCCCTTTTCTATAGTAGACGTTTTTCCTCTTTACCTGTATTTATGTGACATGTCTCCTCCTCCGCACCACGAGCGTCAATGCCCTGTCTGCGACCCAGGCTGAGCGGGGGAGGGATGACTCCCCTGATTTAAAGCCCTGCCTCCTCCCGACTGCGCTCCAGGTGACAGGGCGGACGTCAAACCTCCATCACGCCGCTCTGTGTGCTTGTTAAATGAATTTTATGGCTCTTGTTATTCCGGGGTCTGATGTGTACTTCCCTCGCTGAGCTACACAAAACGTCACCGCGAGATCCAGTTTAAAGAAAATGCAGCAAAAGCTGTATTCATAAATATGCATATATAGAATTGCACTGTATGTTTGGCAAAGGGCTCACACAGGTGGAGGATTTTGTGAAGGACATGGTTGGATTGTTCTGCAAAATCCTCCCAATTGATGTGACTGGCTCATAGACGCCGAACCGGATTGACATTCAGAGGAGCTCCGAGCCAAAAAGATTATGATACTGCAGTTATTTTTACATACAGCTCTAACAAAGAATTAGTACATACTGCACTGCTTCAAATCTCCGCGGCTCCGTTCCCATTGAAAGACCTTCATCCCCAGTTTCTGCAGAACATTAGATTGATTTACTGCACCACTTGGGGTCGTTCTGTAGGAGCACGCTTTGTCCTCATACTTAAGGTTTGAATTCGGCTGTTGCACTAATACTATTAAAAGGTGCCGTATGTATGATGGAGAAGCAGCAGGCCAGTTCTACTCGTCTCGTAACACCACTTTGCGCATCAAGAGGTGGTAATGAGTCACCGTAGCCTGAAGGTGCAGCACAGGCCAGTCAACTGCAAAGGGAAACACATTTTGTTTGCTTGTATGAAGAATCTCGTTCATGCAGTCGCCGGCCAAAGCTGGTGACAGCATGTGAGGGTTGGAAGGAGACTTGGCCGGTGGATTGATGCTGTGGAGGTGCGTCCTCGCTCGCGGGACAGCAGGCTACCGATGACTCTCTTCTTTGGAAAGTCACAAGGGATTGTCGAGGTATTTCTGCAGCAAGCCTCCATCGGGAGTTCCGTTCAGGAGCGGCTTGTTTTTATTGGACAGGCTGGTCCTTATTGGCTATGTTAGACTTAAAGGTCACTTCCTTGACCCCTGCTACACCCTTCAGTTAGAAATCAGCCAGGTTTTCCGGCTAACTAGCAAACAGCTAGCCACCTTCTTCGCCTCCTAATAGCGATTTGCACCTTACAAGGCTACGGAGCCGTTACTGTAGCACGAAGGGGACGAGTTTCCTCTCGATGCCTCTCTGGAGTTCCACTTTAGGAGATAGTAAATCACTGTAGCCTGAAGGAGCTGCAGCTGTAGCAGGCGGCTGCGCCTCTACTGGAGCTCTCTCTCTCTCTCTCTCTCTCTCTCTCTGGAGCTTTTCACACATTAGCGGCGATGAAAATGTGAGGATACATGAGACTCGTCGCGTTCTATTATGTAGCGGCGCGAGGGAGCACCCACACTATGTAGGAAACTAATTTTGGCTGCAGCGATCTCATTCTTTCAGTCACTTCCCGAAGCTTTTGAACATGGGTGAGTGAATTTAAATTGACTGGTAAATCGTGCCAAAGGGAATTAGCATTTCTTCTTTCTTTGCACTGGAGACGGACGCCCCGACTTATTGGTGAAACGTCGCCCTCTGTTGGTTGGGGGTGTAAGATGCGAAGCACCTTTTTTAAAGTAGCCCCAGACAACAGTACACACCAGTGGATCCCGCAGACAGACGGGGTGAGCGCTCCTCATCCGGAGCTTAGAATTTAGACTCAAACCGAAAAGCCGAACAGTCACAACTTCATCACTTTGAACCTCAAACCCTCAATGTCACACTGTCATTAAACTTTCAGTAAGTCGCTAAATGGTGTGACAAGGCTAAACCCAAAGTCAGGTCATGCCGGGGAAATTTCCCTTATTATGCACGTTTTCATAATTTATCATCTTTGTCCGTCTTTTTGTGTCTTGAATGTTTTATGTAATAATTGGAAGACTAAACACCATCACAAGGAATGAGTCACACAATGAAAAGACGGTGTGACTACATCTGATTTATAAAAGTAAAAGAGACTAATGGATATAACTTCTAATAGATTTGCCAAAAAGCTTTCAGTCATTTCAAAATCAAGCCACATATTCAGACTATAAAGCAACGTGCGGTCCAAAAAACTCCAAACCTCTCCACAACCACTCTCCGGTTTGAACAAGGACATGCCCTTTAATAGGAGTCTGAAATGTTTCACTGATGTCTTGGAGAGCTTGTCCGAACGTATCTGCTCTAACAAAACGCTTGCATTTAGCCCTCCCATCCGCAACAATTATGCAACATGAGGTGGGATCACGCAGGCAACCCACTCGTGGTATAAAGACGACCAAATCCCTCAGCACGTCCTCTCAAACACCTGCATAATGGACTTAGAGAAGCGAAGCGTGGTTTGAGGGGGGACACGGCTCCCGCGTTGGTTTGTGTTGGTGGTGATGAAGATGAAGATGGAAGGCAGCAGGAAACAGCGGATCTCATGTTTGACCATATGTGCCTGCAGCTGTTGAACAATGCATTGAACGCTTTCTCTTTTTCCTTCCACAGTCGCGCGCGCGCCGGGAGCACGCGCGCACACGTCCCCCACGCAGTCAGGCGCGCTCCCGCGGCTCCTGCTCGCCGATGCGCCGCACATGAGCCCCCGACAGTTCCCGTGCCTGCCTGTGATCGCTGCACTGGATGTTTGCGCAGAGGACACCTGCCTCCCACTGTGGCTGCGCCTTTCTCCGCAGCGCCTCTTAACTTTTGCAACCTGAATCCTTTTTTGTGCGCACACCTGTAAGACTATCCTCCTTTAAGGGTGAGAAGGACCAGGCGTTTTTTTTGACTTGCAACTCCGGGCTTGATGGCACCGCTATGCGACCGGTCTAGAAAGTTGCCCTGCGTCAACGAGCATGGGAAAAAACCTTAAAAGCTTTTTGTAATCGAATTTTTTTTTTTTGTAGAATGAGGGCAGGTGAGTCACCATTCGCGTGAGAAAGGCGCGCAGAGGTTCGCGGCTCACCAGGTACTGGAAAGGAGAGGCGACAGTCGTGATCTGTGCGGCGGATTGCGCTACGGAGGACGGAGGGAACGGACCGATGAGACAACATGGGTGAGTGGATGGACCGGAGAGCCCGGAGGACCTGGGGATTGTCACTGTTATTAGTTGAGAGAACTTGTGACTCGGGTTGATCCGACGACCCTGGTGCATCTGTGAGTGTGTGTGGATGTTCAGAAATTTCTTCGCTGCTTCTTCCAGCTGATCTCAGGGCAGCACTTTGACCCTACTCGATGCAAATCAGTCTTAAGAAGGTTTTCATTGTGTGCATATAAATGTAAAATACTCACAACAATACTCGTCTTTTGATGTGGAAGTGATGTAACCCAAAAAAAAAAAAAAAAATCTGAATCAGTCTTTGTGGATTAGTGCGCAGTGAGTTGGAGCTAATTGTCAATCAGATAACATCCACGGCCTTAACGCGACAAGTTTATCCACGACATATCAAACTGACCTGAAATAGCTGCGATATTTGGGGAGATGTGTCCGTTGTAGCTGCCTCCTGTCTGTATCCATCAAAGCCCTGACATGTTTTGACTCCGTCCTATTTCTTCGACCCCCCCCCACCCCCACCCCCCTCTCCTTCTCCTGACAGCACCTACAATCTCATCCCACACTGCCTATCACCTCCTCCATTTTACTGAATGTGGGTGCTCCAGAGCTCAATCCAGCGCTCAGCCTCACAAACCCACACTTCTCCTCAGTGTTCCACTGCGTTCCGCAGCTCCATCAATCTTTGCACAGATTTTTTTTTTTTGGGAGGGGAGGGGAGGGGGGGGGTTCAAACTAACTGCAAGTTCAGAAATGTCACTGAATATGCGATGCAATGCTGTTGAGACTTTGGAGCAGTCTGCTGCCTGGGATGCTCTCGGTTCTCTCGTTCTCCCTTCCAGCAGTGGCGTCGAATATCGCAGCAGAGGCTCGTCTCTCTCTCTCTCTCTCTCTCTCTCTCTCTCTCTCTGTTGGCACGCTGAACATGTTTGACATGAGTGTCTCTGCAGTTTGGAGTTTTTCACGTTGCTTGTATTGACTCCTCATTTGTCGGATTAATGAAGTGGTTTGGTTCGTATTCATCCATCTGTCTTGATTACAAATTGACTGAACATACGTGACATGATGGAGTGGAGGGATGCTGCCCACACACACACACCTGTGCAGATTCGGGGGGGCATCCTCTCAGAATGGGAACCGCTTTGTAGGCTAATTAGCACAAAAAAAAAACTACCCCCGCACTCATTATTACAATTCTCATTTGTGTCATCACAATTACTAACTCACACAAGATGTTGCGTTTGTTGGATAATCGGCTCTGACTGCAGCCAGTTTGACAGTCTGGAACCAGAAAACATGACTGCTCATCACAAGTGTGGTTAACACGCCTGAAATTGGTTGAATATCTGTTCAATCAACTAATTGTTTAATGTATTTGTAAATGAGCAGGTAAGAAATAACATGTTTTGATAATAAGGCCGAGTTGAATATGGTTTTGCATAATCTTGTGCAGGCCTACCTTCCATAAGAGCAGATACAAGCGACACAGAGAAATAAAAGGCAAATGGGGAAGTAAATTGGAGTCATGGGGTGCGTAACAGGAGCCCGAAGGTCTCCGGTCTGACTGAGCATGCATTTCTGCAGGAGTCAAGCAGCTTCGGCGAGGGCAACAGAGGATTTAAAGTCAAATAGCCTTCAATTTATTCAATGATCTATGTGTTTCTTTGAGCAAACAGACGCAGTAATTGGTCCACTGAGCAGCGAAACCTAAGAAGAACTTTTTTATAGCTTCAAGACATGTAGTGGAAGAGCTAATGATGTCATTAGAGAACGTAGGTATTCACAGGTTCGCTATTGGAGCCAACTGTTTATTTCTGAAGAACATGTGAGTCCTAGGTGATGCAGAGGTGATTGGATATAATGCTCCACCATGAAAGCAGCGTGAAGGGCAGTGCAAACAATCAAGAAGAGACTAAGAAGTAAATGTTTGTGGCTGGATTTACTTTGCAGGAGTACACAGATGTACAGACATCGTGAGTGGCTAACCGTGGGTGTGAAGCGCTGTGGGTTTCATGCTCCTGATGAGCGCCTCCAAACTTTAACACGCCGGATAGCGACCCTTTCAAACTTCTCTTGCATCTTATTCCAACGTGCCAGGCAGCCTTCACCTCCTGTCTGAGGCAGCAAGGCTTTCCAATAACTAAAGGTGGTCCAGTCCCTTCAACAGAATATGCACTCAGGCTTTGATGTCAGTATAAAAGCGAGAGACTCTGCTTAGGCAGGTAGCAGGGTTGGACGTCTCCAACGAACGCTGGAGAGAGGGGGGGATCGATTTAGAGCAGAGGTCTTCAACAGGGGGTCCGGGACCCCCAGGGGGTCCGTGGAGGTACTGCAGGGGGGTCGCAAAATGTTCAGTTGATTAGACATTTTGTATGATGTATGT
>CAAKHC010015770.1:0-10141 GCA_901007825.1 Macroramphosus scolopax | reverse complement strand
TGGTACAGGAAGCAGTCGTTCTAAAGCCGATTCAATCACACATTTAAACACGTGTAATGTGAGAAAGGACCAGAAAACCCCATGATGTTGCTCCTCCCCGTCAAAAACTGTGACGTACAATCACACAATCCACTGGCGGACAGGATGACTAACGGAGAGAGACAACAGCCGTGGGGGCAGAACCAGAGAAGACTGCAGCTTATTGAGGAAAAAAAAGAAAAAAAAGAAAAAGATCCATTTACCCTCACACACTGGGAGCCATCAGTCACGAATTCTAGTCTCCGCTAACACGATTAAAATCCAGTTAAAAAGACGAATTAGCTTTTCCGGTAACATATGTGGTTGGATCGTAATAAAAGCTGAGCCTGGCACGAGCTCTTTGTCCCCTGTAGGTGGTGGTACAAGAACATTGAGTAATGTGATCGCAGCTTCCTGCACACCTCCGCCAGACCTCTATGCAAATTCCGGGGGAATCAAGGGGCTCTTTCCATGTGCCACGAAACCTTGTTTCATATCACTTAAAACAAAACGGAAGGACATTTCCAATCAGACAACACGACCAGTGTTCTGTAATCAGGGTTGCTAGTGGACACGTTTCCGCCTGGCTGCCGTCACTCACTCCGAACATGGTCCGATGCTTCAACATCTCTCACAGATCTAAAGTCTCTAAATGACGCCTGGTGGCATCCCCGTCACATAATCTCTCCTAATCTCCCGGACACACCTCCTCTCGCATCACAGAAGACATTACATTACAATTGTCAGCCCTGATGATGAGTAAACTGATCTCCATGGTACACACCCTTTCATTCATCCCACGCCCTGCCTGCATTGTCCGTGAGGATCGTGCAAATACTGTAGCTGAGATGTTTGTTTGAGTTCATGAATCGCATCAATAGGAAGATTTACTAATGTGGTTTATTGGGCTTTAAGGATGACGTGGGGAACACGAGGCTGTGGAAGGAGAAATCATGCAGAGTTTTATTCAACGTCACGCAATCAATGTGCGAGTTGTCCTACCAACTGATCCGTGCACCTGCAGCTCATTTGTGTCCTTCATCGAGGCAGAAGGAGCTGCTGAGTGAACTCATTTCATTAGACTACACGTGTCTCTCACTGAGCTCATCTGTTGGTTTTTGGCCCTCAGACACATCCAGTCGTCCCTGGGCTGTTTTTAATAGCTGACATATACCGCCATCTTGTGGTTGATATGCTGTACTACACCCTGACGTCCCCTAAAGGTGAAAGCCAGTGACAGGGATCTTAAAAGCAGATCAGCTCGGTACCCACAGCACTGTGCATTCTTGATTCCACAATATGAATAATGCATCAGCAGGTTTGAGCATTTTAATTCATTTAATGCAAAAACACCAGGTGCCGTTCTCAGAGTTAATTGGATCCATCAAGCATGAGATTAATGAGCACATGAGTGCCTGCAAAGTGGATGGATGACGAGCCGCTGCTGAAGTTCAGGATGTAAATTTCTTCTTTCTTTCTGTCTCTCCACATGTGAAACCTGCAGGCTTATTCCATCATCAAACATCAAACTCTCACCCTGCCGTCCACCTGAGAACAAACCAGCCATTTATACCATGAAGCTGATGTGTCTGAGCAGACTTCTCTCTCTCTCTTTAATAGCTCTGATCAGCTTGTTCCCAAGCTGAAGGATGTCTTCATCATCATCCGGTACTCGCATGGCAACAGCTTTTAAAAACATCTCGATTCTGGTTAGGTTTGGTTACAACTGATAAAAAGACAAGAATCCATTGATGACTTGTGTTTGCCGAGAAGTAAGAGGATGAAAGTTGAATGAGGAAGGAGCTCGACCTTTTAAACCTGCTACCACGTAGTAATGAAGCACGCTTTGTTAAAGTTTTATGAACTGTGCTATCGGGCTTCGTAACTGCTCATTAATGCTGCAAAATAAATTAAAAATAATAAATAAATAACAGAAAAATTAATTAACACGCCATTAAATACAGCGGAGATAATAAAATATATTTAGTCATTAGCGAAATGATAAAATGTGACATTTCTGTTTCAATTTGCTTTTGCATTTAATGGCATTTATGCATTTACTTTCCTATTACTTTTCTTTTTAACAACCCTTCCTGTGTGCAGCGTCGATGAGGTCAGAATGAAGAGACAACCGGGGCAGAGAACAGGGAGGACCAGGCCTGGAGGTACCAGGGGCACGTCAGGTCATCAGCCTGGTGGGAGACAACCAGGGCGGCTGCAGTCGGTGGAGGGAGGTGACATGAAGCTCCAAAACAGAAGTTTGTGGATCAGAAGTTCATGATTTTAATTCTGTAAGATGTCATTTTCTCCTTTTATGTTGTCTAAAATAAAGAAGCTAAACTAATGAAGTTGCTTGTATGAAACTTCGATCATACATATTCTGTTTCAGCTTGTCCCGGCAATTCATTGAAGAAACATTCACACCCGAGTATTTGATGGGTGTGTGTGTATCTTGTGCCTCATTAATACACTAATCAAAAGTTCAGCCTTAACATTTTTGGGTATTTAATGAAACTTGGGGATTTTCACATGAATAATTAATAATTAAAATAAAGTTCTGAGGATTTTAACAATGTAAGTCTGCATAGAATTAATTTGTAATAACTAAGTTTTAAAGGTGAAGAGGTTACAAACATGAAGCGTATGAGTTTACTTAGATACTGCTTTGTATCATAGTTGACATAAAATGTCATTAAACCAACCACTTCTGGGAGAAGTGACTTATTACGCTGCTGTAACACTACTGACTTCTCATCTGAGCTCGGTGCATGTGCAGGGAATCACAAGGGTGACGTGTTAAAGCTCGGAGCTGCAGGATTAGAAGGTGAACTAATAAAACGTTTGTGTCAGCCACTCGCTATTGATCCAAAAAGTACATTGATTTATTGCAAGAAAAATCAGTTCAATCATATTCCTCAGCTGTGATGTCATCATTGGTGGTGACCAAATCCACCGACCCAAAAAGGAAATTGGAAATTTCATGCAATAAAAAAAAATGCAAGAATGCATGAGATGAACTTTTATAATTCTGCTGTCAATCATTGATGTTTTTTCTTCTTCGTTTCATTAACATTGACTTACGTTGAATCCGCCTGCAGGCACCCATGAACTAATTAGCTTAGCAATATGCTAAGTAGGTATGATTACGATTACATTAGCTGATGATTATTTCAGACAGGCATTATTTATTGTTATTGTTTTTACTCCCACATCTAGTGGGTGATTTCGTGAACACACTGAATATTATTAGTATTATAATTAACCATTAAGTTGTTTAAGACATCGTTGGTCCTTCACAGCTTCTTCAACTTGTTTTCATTCTGTAAATACGGTTGGAAAATAAGAACAAAACCACACAGAGAAACATTTTTTAGGAATAATTTATTGCCAGTAGGAAAGCGTGAGCTCGTGGCAGTATTCAATAAAAACCTTAACAAGACCATAGCATTGCTCACACACACACAGACACCTGAAAAAGTCACGTGTCCATGGATAACTCTGCACTATAAATATATCGGGTCCCGTTTTCTTGGTGGAAAAATAAAGAGGTTCCAAAGTCAAAATTTACAAACAAACAAATAAAAAAAAACAACAACACATGAATATGCAGTCGTTCATTGAAGACCCTTTTTGAAATGAGCAGGAGACATTAAACTTTACGAATACATCGTGTTCGGAAAAGCCACGCTCTTCTCTCTTTTTTCAACGCTTCTTTTGTTTTTTTTTAGTCGTGAATGTAACCACAGTAAGGCTGATAATGTCACACCGTTTAACTCTTGTTGTTGAAAATAAAAGCATAGAATATCTACAAAACCTAGTAAACTTTGAAATCAAAACTGTACATTTACATTTACATTGAAAATGAGGACTTGTATAAAAACATTTTACTTGGTTTTATTGATGGAAACAGATGTTGTGGAATCGTTATTCTCATGATTTTTTTTTCTTCTGTTGTACATTTAAATGTTGATCCTTCAGACAATCCACTTCCTGTTTATGATGACAGCAAATCAATGGCACCGCCAACTAAAAAAAGGGGAGTGAGACACAAAGATGCTACAGTTTGTCTTCTATAGCTTCTTTACAACCGGTCGATACAACCCCCGTGTCTTGACTCGATTCATTGTGTTTGAATGTACGTGTGTGTGTGTGTTTTGTGTGGACACATACTGTGTGTTTTAAGTGTGGGTAGTGTGTGATATAAAGGTGTGGGTTCAGGCACTTTTGTTTGGATCCAGTGTCAGACTTCAGTGTGCTGTTGGGAGTCCAGCGCCGGGATGGACAGCCGATCGAAGTGGCCCTCATCGCCGCTCTCGTAGTCGCTTATCATCACCTCGGACTCCTCGCAGCACGCTGACATGTCCGAGCAAGAGGCTGTGGATGTGTACAGAGACATGGAAATGTTGTCCAAAGCTGAGGAGTCAAAGTCCCGACTACACCCTAAGGGATAGCCCCCTCTGTAGCCACCGGTGCCCATGGTGGAGGCCGGGGTCGTGTTGGCTGAGGTGGAAGTAGCCCCATGGCCGTCGGTGTCGGCCCCGTCGCTTGAGTAGGAGTGCTGCGGCAAGTATTGGTTAAGGCTGTAGAGCTGGGGCAGGGTCGGGCGCTGGCGGACCCCGCCCGAGCCGCCTGGACCGGCTACATCCGGGTCCAAATCTCTGCCCAAGGCCCGCAGTGTGTCACAGCGGTCAGCATACTCTGGCAAAGGTGGTGGCGGCAGATCGTCATTGGAAGGGAAGTCCTCCGGCGGTGGAGGGAAGTCGCTCTCAATGTCGAAGCCGCCGGGATAGTAATCGGTGTCGATGGCACTCGGGTCACTGTACAAAGGAGCGGGCGACTCCACAACCTCATACTGTGGAAACTCCTTGATTCCAGGAAGTTGAACACTTGGCATCCAATCAGATGTGTCCCAGTGATATCCTGTTTGACACGGAAAAACACACGTAAGCGATCTGATCCGGTTACGTAGAGGCAGCAGACGCCGTCATGTTAATGTTAAAGAAAAAAAACACACCATGCAAAAACACAATGAGTCTCATTAATAAACACGTGACGTCACAACACTTTAGGAAAATACTCAGTTAGGAAGAGTTCTCCTCCCCACCACCACTTCATCAAACTATAGAATTATAACGGATTTCAGTATTAAAAATGCAACACACACGATGACAAAAGACTGAGAATGTTTCCAGTTAAGAGTTTGATCCAATAATGCTCAGATAAACATTTACTCCGTCACAGTGTCGAAGACATGCATGGGAAAGTTTTTAGGGGGATAAATAATCCTACAGAGGCAGACATAACAGCGTATAAGAGCAGTGATGCATAACGCACTCAGTGTCACGCCGGCTTTGCTTTTATAAAAGGGGTTTAACACTCTCCTCATTAGCTTTGGGGTTAGTGGTTAGAGGGTGGGATCGGGCGGAGGGGGAACACCACGCAAACAAAGATGAAAATAAGTCACCTCTTGGGTTCTTGAGATCATGAGCCAAAAAAGACTCTTTAAATGAGGCCAGAAGGAGGAGAAAGAGAGAAAGATTAAGTCACATTAAATCCTTGAGAGGGGAGAACATCCAGGCGAATAACATGAATGAAATGCAGACAATGATGAAGAGAGTGACGGGGAAATCAAAGGGACAATAAGGTTTTGCCATTTTCTTACGCAGACTTGGAGGCAACACTTTCGGTGCCGGATTAATTTTCAATTAACAAATCTTCTTAATTAGCAGCCGAATGTAGAGAGGGAACATTTACTGAGGTTTGTCAGTGTAAGACGATGGCACCTCTACGACGTACAATTCACATCCCAACACCAAAGACGAGAACGGCTATCAGATGGAAGCAATAAAAGAGTACCTTCTCCTTCCACCGTGTCAACAACAGAGGTGACAAGGTGGATTACAGTCACTATGGAGGCTTGTGAGAGGTAGGGGTGGAGGGGAGAGTGGGTGGGGAGAGATCTAGCATTAATACAAATGATTTGAAGAAATAATAAGACCACATATGGAGCGTATGAAGGAAGAGTGGTGCCAACACGAGGTGTTTTTCTGTGTAGACACCGGAGGTTTTGGGTTTGTCAAGGCCGGGCACAAGACAGTGGTGGAAGGCGACACAGTGGGAGGGAGGAACTGGTTTCCTTTGTGCAACATTACTCACGACCACAACATACTGAGATGCTACGGGACTGCCGTTGACAGTACAGATGGAAGACAGAGAGACGTGAAATTCCCCGGAGATATAAATGCATTTGAACACAGACGAGGCCAAACAGAGGAGCGACTAATGACCTGCTTAGAAAATGGCCAAATTTCCAATTAAATTTAGGATTTGTTTCCTTTTCATTGCATACATACAAACATAATGAAGGTTTTTATGACTTGAGAGCAGCACGATCCCCGTCATGATGCCCCGCTAATGACTGAGGGTTGAAATCCTCCACCTGCTTGATGTAATGAAACATATTTCCTTTTTACGAACTGCTTGTCTGTTGACTTCCGGTAAACCTGCTAAACTAGCTTAACTAGCATTCGCCCCTTCTGTACAGTTAGTTCACTTCTCACAGTTCATTTTGTACATGTTGTTAATAGTATGTTAAGGTTCCGGTTTTTAAATACTGTCTTTGGTATTTTAGATTTTTATTTTGCTCATCATTTCAGTGTCTAAGAGAACCGTTAGCGACGTTAGCCAGTCACTCAGTGTAGCACCGACTCGGCCTTCGAATGTTAGCTTCCCGCCCTGCCCAAAACTCAGTATTAGCTGGACAGTAGTCGAAGCTTCTGGAAGAGAGAAGTTAGCTGACGAAGAGCAAAGAGGAACTGAGTGAAACTACGTCCAGCTGACCGCCCTCCACATAAACTCAACGCTGCTTTTCTTTATTTCAGTTCCAAGCTAGGTTAGCTGACTGGCTAACGTTGCTAACTCTTGTCATGGTCAGAATTAACAAAAAAGTGCTAAAAACACAACATCCGAATATGAATGCTGAATACTGTGAACAATATGTGCAAAATAAACTTTTAAACTGCGACGTGGAGTCGCAGGAAAGTTAAGCTAACGTTACTGTAGTGTCGACATTTGGTTGACCGGAATCGAACAGACCAACAGTTCGTACCAAAGGCAATAACGTCCCGCTACATTGTGGAGGTGGAGAATTAGGATATGGACAATGAATGGGAGAACACAAGATAATGCTGTATACCCGTGCGATACGTTCCGGGATGTTTCCTTTAAACATCCGTTCGTAGCTAATTTTTTTTTAAGAAAACAAAAGACAAACAAAAAAAGAAGAGACATGCGTGTAAATTAAAGATGAAGATGAAGAAGTGCGTCACATTCGATGGATTCCTGAGTGATTATCAAACAGAACATAACTGCTGTCTGAGTGAGTCAACAGATTGTTTTTTATAATCCCCGGAGAATTCCAACAGCACAAGTTGTTGTGATTGCTTCCGTCTGCACCGGTAGTGATTGAGGACTTACAGACTCGACCCCCCTTAGTTAAAACCTTGTTCTGGATCTGTGGACTGATTTGATCCATATGGGAGCTGAAGCCCCGCAGCAGAAAGGAAGAGAAAAGAACATGTGACCCAGAGCCGTCATTGGGCCTTTCTGAGCATGCACAGAGAAGGTGTTAGCAGAAGGAAACAACAAGAAGACAGGTAGCAGTGGCACAATCCTGCAAGCTGATCACACAGAAGACAGAATATCTTATTATGCATGTGCAACATTGATCTGACAAGTGTCATAATACAGCATTTTTAGAATTAACTGCAATGCTAGTTTTTCAAAATTGACCAATAGCAGCATACCGTTATCGTCACAGGACTCAGACTGGAAGGAGCTGAGGGACTGGACCTCAGACATGCTGCCTCTGGTGTTGTAGGGGTGACAGGCGCTGTCCTCAACAGGCTTCTTGCCCAGGCACGGGTCCAAGTCCACCACTTTAGCTGAGGCAAAAAGGTCGAAATTAATTGGTTAAGTAGTGCGACGATATAAATTCATATATTCAGGAAGAAGAGTACCAGACTCACCATCATAATCATAGTCCCAGTTCGGCTTCTGGATGGAGTCGCTGTCCGAGACTGAGTTGGAGGGAGGCGGAGGGGGGAGATTGGGAGCGACGCTGCACACGGCCACAGTCTTGCGGTGTCCGTGCACCGAGTCTGGGTTGAAGGTGCTGAACTCCGGATGCTCCGGGATTGCTGAGCCCTCGAATGAATTCCGGTCCAAGTTGTTTCGTGAGTCGCTGGGGATGCTGGGAGTGTACGAGATGGGGCGCACCGGGACCTGAGGCGGGATGTCCGAGTAGACGTTCTTGTTGAACTTAACGTCGAAATAAGGTCTCTGGAGGAAGGAGTGAGGCACGTTTGAACTCCCGGGGCGTTTGTCGCCGTTGTCGTTCTTCGACTTGCGGCACGCCTTCTTGCGGATGATGATGAAGAGGAGCACCAGGATGAAGATGCTGGACACAAAGACCACGATGCCAATCACCTCCTCCAGACCGATGTTCCAGGACGTGGAGACGAACTCGTTGCGGACCTCGGCCCGGTGTTCACATATTTGCCCGCTGAAACCGAGCGAGCAGTTACACTTGTAGGCTCCGTACGTGTTCTGGCACTGGCCGCCGTTGGAACACGGGTTCTTGATGCACTCATCGACATCACTCAGGCACCTGGACAGAATGTAGTTATTTAATGAGGGGAAAAATCTAATGTATTGTAATGAGGTTGATGATATTGAATAATTCCTGTATGAGTTAGAAGTTCAAAGTGTAGTACCTATCTCCCTGGAATCCTGCGTCACACTCACACACGGGACCGTCCAGACTGTCAATACACTTGCCGCTGTTCTTACACGGGTTGTCTCTGCAGTACGGTCCCAGCTGGCACCTGAATTCAAAGAAGTTGACATAAGTAAAATATGAGCACCAATGTTAGAGTCATAAACAAATAGGATGTACTACCAAAACACTGTACCTTTGCCCAGAGTACTGCCCCCGGCACTGGCAGTAGAAGTCGGCTGCACGGGGTACACAGGTGCCGCCGTACAGGCAGGGGTTGGAGGCACATGGACTTATTCCGACCTCACAGTGGGCGCCCATGAAAGAGGCAGGACACTTACAGAAGTAGCCTGTGGAATCCAGACAGAAGGTATATGAGGACACTTCATTTTCCGAACTACTGTAAATTCAAATGCTTCAAATCTGCAGCACACTGTTGCTTTGAAGACGCTTTGATTTAATTAAGTTGATGTAGTCAAACATCCCATCCTGCAGACGCTTCACAGGGATTATGCCCCCCTGTACTGCTGGCAGGTGTTCAATGTGAAGCAGCTGGTGAAGTGTTGAGTTTGCATGAACAAACAGCGCTGACAGCAAATAACAGCACAGCAAACAGATCTGGATCGTTCTAACCAAGTGATGAGAGGTTCACTTCTTCAGTATATTTGAGAGTCTACTTCTGGTTGCAAGTAACTGAGACGAAGCTTAAAAACCCATTTTAATCTCCGCCAGACTCGAAAAAACTACTGGTACAAGACGACCTGGAAATGCATCTAAAGCAGCTTTAGTGAGAACGAGTGAGGACATTCAGTACCTCCGATAGGCAGAGAGGTGCAGATCCCCCCGTTGTTGCAGGGGTTGCTGGAACAACTCTCAACAGGTGCGAGTGTACATCCCGGAGCCACGTCCACGATGTCCTCCAGCACAGCGTGGGCCCTCAGAGCTTTGGTGTTGAGTGGCAGCTCTTGTCCGTTCAAGGTGATGGCCTCCATGCAGCCGCGGAGCCCGTTGGTGACGGGCAGGTTGCGTCCGACGCGAGTGGAGGTGTGTTGGCGTACGTGACCGCCGAAGTAGATGTTATTGTCGAGGTTGAGGGTGCGCAGAGTTCCCGGCGCCGTGCCCGACGCGGCGTGCACTCGGTCCAGCACCAGCTTAGCGTAGTTGCCGTCCACCTCCAGTGAGACGGTGTGCCACTCCCCGTCGTTAACCTGAGCGCTGTGGACCGACACCAGGCCGGGGCCGCTGCCGCAGTCGAACTTGTACTGCAGGCGGCCGTTCACGATCTGATTTAGGGACGAAAGAAAGAAGGTTTCAGCGCATAACAAACAAGAGTTCTGTTGCACACAT
>CAAKHC010015769.1:0-14894 GCA_901007825.1 Macroramphosus scolopax | reverse complement strand
TGTGTGTGTGTGTGTGTGTGTGTGTGTGTGTGTGTGTGTGTCAGGAGGCGTGGGGAGTTCTTTGAGCTCACCAAGAACAGCCAGTTTGTTTGGGAGGACGAGTATCACCGAGACTTATTGAGGTCAGTACAGATCCTGGAACACTCAGACACACTTGGTGGTTGTCAACATGTGTGTAGATCAGTGTGTGTGTGTGATGTGTGTCATGCAGGTCCATGCTGATGACTGCCTGTGACATCTCGGCCATCACCAAGCCCTGGCCCGTGCAGAAAAGAGTAAACACCCTCATCCGTCCGTCTCTGTGTGTGTGTGGTGTTGATGTGTTGGTGCTGTTTCATGGTGAACTGACACACATCGTCAGGTTGTTTAGACGCATTCCTGTTATTAACATCTTCAACTGTTCCCATTCAGCAACAGTAGCTACAGAACATGTACTATGCTGTAAACTGGACTGGATCACATAGTGTTTCAGACACTAACTACCGTAACCGGCGGCTCCCAGCCACGTACCGGCAGCGATCTACTGCCAGATTGATGCCTTTAATTTAACAGCTGCATCAGATGCATTTCTACGGTTGTTTTCCATCATGACGATGTCTCACAAACTGTCTTCTTGTAAACGATGGACGGAGTCCTCTTTAAAACAATATGAACGGGGTTTATTCACAACAAGGTTGGTGCTACAACAACAGGTGCTGTCTCTCTCTGTGTCTACCGTAATTACCGTCATGGCGGCTCTTGGCCGCAGGTACATTTTGTCACACACACACACACACACACACACACACACACACACACAATCTCCTCACCCATCTGTGTCTCCATAGTTTTCACCTCCCCAGTGAGCTTCGTGTCTCTGCACCTCATTAGAAGGTGCAGAGACAGTGGAGTGAGATTCAGAAAGACATATTTAGTGTGTGTGTGTGTGTGTGTGTGTGTGTGTGTGTGTCAGTGCTCATTAATGGAAACAGCTGGGGCCCTGTCCTCAGATAACACCTCTAAAAATATCCAGGTAAACATGTCTTATCTCTGACACACTCGCTGCCTCGACCTGCAGTGACCTCCTCCACCTGCGGTGACCTCCTCCACCTGCAGTGACCTCCTCCACCTGCAGTGAACATCTTCTCCTCTGTCCTGTAACATCTGAGCTCCATGGTTACAGCCGTGCTGCTGTGTGATGTCATCCTGCTCCCTCCTCTGTCGTCCTGCATCCTTCAACTTTCAAGGATGCACCTTTAGATTCTCAATGTATAAATTACCCACAATACACTTGTGCATGTACAAGACGGGTAGTGACAGATGAGGCAATATTACTGTAGTTTTTTTATATCCAGAAGTTCTAATATTGTGTTTAGGAGCTTCCATGTGGTCAAGTCAGTTCACGAGCCCACGGAGGCGTCGTGATTCGTGATTTTGAATTCTACTAATATAAATGGAATTGATGTGAATCCATCCAACTGATGGTGCTGATGAGAACACCGTCAGTCAGGGTCACACATCCCAAATATATCATATAGATCTGGTTAGATCCAGCTGGAGGTGAGGTGAAGCAGCCCCTGACCTCTGACCCCTGACCTTACTGAGACTTCAGACACGGAGCTGCGTTTGTCTCTGCAGTCGTTCACATCTGCCTCATGCTTGGTGCTGTTCGCAGGCCCACACACACGCACACGCACACACACATTCTTCTCTCCTTCCCGTCCATCCTGTCTCCTCTGTCTCACGTGTCCATCCTGTCTCTGAGCTGGTTCCTGTCGACTGTCCATCAGCCTCCCTCGTTAAAAATGGCTCCACTGCAATTTAAACTGCATTAAATGTCAAAGATCGTTAACTCCAACACCAGCTGAACATTTTGATTGCACAGTTGAAGTGCTTCACCCCCCCCCCGACAGGGACTGCTGAAGGTGAAGATGATCTGAGAGTCGATGACCTGTGAAGTTTATTTCCTACAACACAGTAACAGTTGGTTTTGTGTTCAAGGAGCTGATGTTGAACCGTCACCTCCTTCATCAACACCTGGTTGTTTGACCAGTCTGTCTCCTCTGCTGCAGATTGCTGAGCTGGTGGCCACAGAGTTCTTTGAACAGGGAGATAAGGAGAGACGAGAGCTGAACATTGAGCCCAGTGTAAGTGACTCATCACTTCATGGGGTTTGTTCACGCAGATGTTTTACCTGATGTGACTCACTGGATTATCTGAATGTTCATGTTAGTCCAAAAACCAACAGCTGATGTTTCCGGGGTCATAACATCTGGATGACTTTAATAGCAGCAAATGGCCTGAGGGAGTTTCCTTATATGTGACGTTTGAAATGAATCCTATTGACCAAAGTGATTGTAATCTGCTCAGTGATTGATGATGTCACAGCCTAGCGACAGCAACGTAGCTCAGTGATTGGACAGGACGGGTGATGACAGGACGGTCGAGTTGACTGCAGTTATTGAACTCACCCAACACATTTACAACAGTTTTGGTCCCAATGAGCAGAGAAACGGACCCACGGTGACAAACAGAACTTCTGCTGTGATTTGCTGCTTTGTAGATTTAATTAATGAATTTGATTTCATTTACTTTAATTGAACTTCATGTACACTAAGAAAATATTGTTTAAACTCATTATTATTACTCACCTGGTATATTTAACTGATCGTTTCATTTCCTTTCAGGACCTAATGAATCGTGAGAAGAGAGATAAGATTCCCAGCATGCAGGTGTCCTTCATTGATACCATCTGCACTCAGTTATACCAAGTAATTCCTCCACTTTAGCCCCTGATCACACTGCATCTGTCCCTGGAGAACAATGTTCCTGTCAGCAGGGTCAAGGCCTCCGTTGATGACAAGATGCTGAGAGTCTGTCTCACATGTCTCACATGTCTCACATGTCTCACATGTCTGTTATGTTGGGATAAGACTTCACGTTCAGCCGATCTCACTTAATGAGAGACGATGGCGTCGTCGCCGTCCATCGTCGACTCGCCTCGTAATGCAGCATAATCAAAGAACTGCACTGTGGCCTGCTGGGATGCAGCGCTACACCGGGAGAGAAAATCTAGCATGCAAACTCTAACGTTACTGTGTGTTAACCAATCAGAAGACAGAGCTGATGGCGGACACGCTGCTGTTGCTAATGTCAGGTGGAAATGATCAGCAAACAACCTCACAACCAAACAACAACCTGTCTAGTTCGAGCTGCGTGGGACTGTAGTGTTGTCGGTCCCTCAGCCATGACAGGTCAATCATTGATTGCACTTTAACCTGGCTGATCTGAGATCCTGGCCATCGCTGAGACAGGAACACAGTGCAGCCTGATCCCAGCATTACTGTGTGTTAGATGAATGACTGAATGTGCATTTCAAAAAGTAACAGGTCTATTTTCTCTTGTTAATTAAATGTCTTTTGTCCCTGTCACAGACTTTGGCCGGCATGTCGGAGCACTGCTCCCCCCTGCTGGACGGATGTCAGACCAATCGTCAGCACTGGAAGCGTTTGTCCGAGGAGTGCGAGAAAGGTCTGGTCAGCTGCCTGGTGTGAGTCCTCCTCCAGGGTTCTCCCTTCACAGCCAGGTCTCACAAAAACTCATGAAATGAGCATGATATATGAACAGGGTAATAAACCAGGAAGGATGTGCTGAAGGAACACTTTATCGCCATCAATGCCTTCAATGTAAGCAACCTCAAGCCAGCTCACAAAAACAAACAGTGGGTATGTTGAAGGTGCTTGGTAGTACCGGCCCCTGCTTGGTAGTACCGACCCCTGCTTGGTAGTACCGGCCCCTGCTTGGTAGTACCGACCCCTGCTTGGTAGTACCGGCCCCTGCTTGGTAGTACCGGCCCCTGCTTGGTAGTACCGGCCCCTGCTTGGTAGTACCGACCCCTGCATGGTAGTACCAGCCCCTGCCTGGTAGTACCGCCCCCTGCATGGTAGTACCGACCAGTGCTTGATAGTACCGGCCCCTGCTTGGTAGTACCGGCCCCTGCTTGGTAGTACCGGCCCCTGCTTGGTCCCTGCATGGTAGTACCAGTCCCTGCTTGGTAGTACCAGCCCCTGCATGGTAGTACCGGCCCCTGCTTGGTAGTACCGGCCCCTGCTTGGTCCCTGCATGGTAGTACCGGTCCCTGCTTGGTAGTACCGGCCCCTGCATGGTAGTACCGGCCCCTGCTTGGTATTACTGGCCCCTGCTTGGTATTACTGGCCCCTGCTTGGTAGTACCTTACACTGCTTGGTAGTACCAGCCCCTGCTTGGTGAGCAGATTTATGGATGAGAGCGTTGAGGATACATTGATGATGCCTTTGGAAAACAAATTAGCTCAGTTTGAAAAGGTGTTGTGGTGCCTCTGGTTGTGGTTAGACAACATGTTAACCATCGACAACATCCAGACATCATCAATACCTTCCAGTACTGGCTGTAGATGTGTGTTATTTCTGATCCTGTAGAGTTATCATAGTAGATCATGTTCATAGAACATCAGACAGGCAGGTTCACCTTCCTGTGATTAACAGGTTAGGATGACACGTCAGGTTCTGACTTCAGTGTGATGATGATTGAAGAAATCCTGCTCATTTCAACCTTTGTGAGACTTGTAACAAGGTTTTTCATAGCTGACCACCAGATAATAACAGTACTCAGCTATATTTTATACTATAGACATGTTTATTTTTGCACAGAGTGGCTTTGATCTTGAAGTCCTCTTCTCTCACAGGTAGTGAATGTTAGAGAAACACTGACTTTAGAACCACCGCAGTGGTTACAGATCTTCACCATCCACAGAGTGTCACCGTATTCAGATGAGCTTTATAAAGGTTTCTGTTCACACCACACACGTCACAATGTGAAGAGTCTGTGTAACATTGTTCACTCATTGTCTTAACTATTGCATATTTATTTTTGTTTTATATATTTATTAGAGTTTCTACATTGTGAAGTCTTTCTCTTGTCAAGAGCACAAAACTCTTCTTATAGAAAATGTACTTCTCAGACTTTCATCTGTTTTTTGAAATACATGTTTAATGTAAAAGAGATGAAGACTGCGTCTACAGTTTCAACAGGTTCTAGATTTTTCCACTGGCTTGTCGTTCTGAATATAGAATCACTTTGTGATGTGATTTATTCACGTCTCAGCACATTAATGTCTCCTGCTGCACTCACACTTCTCAGCAAACTGACCAGACTGTTACCGTTTTGCCTCGTGCATGTTCGAGCCAACAAGTCTCAACAATTTATCAGAATGTAACTTTGCCTGAAGCCAGGAAACAAGAACCTACAGTAGAAGAGAAGCTGCTCAACCTGTCAGTGTTATCACATGACAGTCAGAAGGAAGCCGAGCCGCGCTGTCACAGGTTCAATCCCACTCCTGTGAAACAAACTACGGCTCTGTAGCATTTAGTATTTTGCAGAAAAGAAGTGGTTCCCAGCCTGGAAGTGTCTCAGTACAATGCAGGATCTCCAACCAGCTGATTAAAGGAAACAAACACCAGATCCTTCCACCTCCTCGGGCCTCTGACTGTCTTTCAAACTATGGGAGAAGGAAGTATTGTTCCTTGGTTGAACTGCTCCAAACTCATGAGCACAACCGGGCCGGCGTCTGTCTGAGTGGAGGACGTAAGTTTCAGGATCAACACCGCACGGCTGCTTTTATTAACAAACTTGTACTTTAAAAATTGGATATAATTTACTATACCTAAGAACATGTTAGCGTGCATGTAAATGTGGACATTGGATGGCAGCATTTTGTGACTGACATATTTTAATTGTTACTAGACACTTGACACACAGCAACAGGACGAGGCTCAGCCAGTTAAACTAATGACCAGCAGGGGGCGACAGAGGTCTGTACTGAAATCTGAGAAAACAATGACGTCATTATGTGTTACCTCAGTAAACATTTTCTGGATGGGTTCTTCGTCTGGAGCTCTAGTTTCAAGTCTTCCTCAATACATTATGTTCCTTTAGTGAATCATGATCCAATTTGGAGTGAAATACACATTAAAGCAGGGCGTGTTTCAGGGCAGGCTGGTACTGGTGGACAATCACTGCCAGTCTGCCGTCTTTGTGTCAGACAGCTCATCCAGATGTGGTAACCTGAGGTTACCACATCTGGAAACTAAAGCAGGAGGCCACGAACGGGTGTGTGACGCCTCAGGTGTTTCATCTCCTACGTCCTCATCCTCACCTACATGCAGGCATTGAACAGGTTGGGAACCACTGAGTTTTCTGCACATCAGAGTGAATCACACATCCAAACTACTCAACACCACCTGGAGGGAATAAAATCAATGAACCTTAATGAGCAGTGACGGGTTTATGAACACAGACCGGTGGGCCTGGGGTACTGAATCATTCATTGTAGTGTTCAGATGTGCTGAAAGGATTTCAGGCCAGGTTTGAACTCCCATCACTTTCTTCTTGTCTCCAACATTCAGTAGTCAGAACTCAGCAACAGCTGCCACAGACATTGAAGCCTTTCTAACAGCACCTCTCCAAATGTTCAACTATATGTGGTTTAGTTCTAACTAACTTATGTAACTGCATCATGTGTGCTGCACAGCCCCTGTTCTTCTTTAAGAAGTTACTATTATTCTCTGACTGCTTGTGTTGGTTGTTCAGTTTGTTTCATTCTGTTGCATGTACGAGGCCGCAATCAGTCAATGCTTAGATAATAGTTTCTACTGCAGCTAATGTCATGTGACTCTGCAACAGTCTGAAGCTGTCGACACCACTGTACACTGTATGTCTCATTAAAGAATCCTGGTTCTGTGTTCTCTGTACTGATCGGATTCAGCCTGTAACAACCTTCCAGATCTCCTGACACCGTTGATCAGAAGCAGAACAACCACAAACAGAAACATTTGTAACAGCCAAACAATTGTTTTTATTTATGAGGTTTTATAAAAGTATAACATATAAACAACTAGCTTCTAAAACAGGTTGACAAACAAAACAATTTTGACTAATTGCTGGTTATGAGAAATATTTACATCTGTGATGATGAGTAGATCACCTGCACAACCTTCATGACAGGATACTGGACAGACTCAGACAGCGAGGTACAACAGTGTAAAATCTACTGGTTATGATAAGGTGCAGTGGTTGATGCTATAGACGCTCGTGGGGTTCAGGGAAGCCACGTTTAGTGCTTTAAACCGAGTCCGTCCTCTTGTAGGCCACCATGCTGTTCACCTTGTGAATGGAGGTGGTGAAGGAGCGTAAACGCACCTCCTCTGATTGGTTGATGATCTGAGGACCGGACTCTTCCCATTTTTCTGGAACCACCAGGTCTTTGTCGGTGTAGACCAGCAGGTCAAACGCACCTGGAGGGAAGGGGGGCATTGTAAGAAGGATCACTGTCACTGGTGGAGCAAAAACAGTGTGGTAACTCACATGGCGTCTCCAGCAGCGGCAGGAATGTTACTGTGGCTGTTATCTGTCTGATGACAGAGCGGATCTCATCCTGGATGGTTTTGATGGACTTCTCTCTGGGGGTGCTGGGGAACAGTTAACACGTCTGAGATGAAGCTCGTACACAGTAAAACTATGAGGGAATTAGCAATTAGCAGCGAGAGTAACGGCACTAGACCAGTGTTTCCCAAACTCTTCTTACAGAAGACAAACCATTCTCAGCAGACCCTCTATCAACCATTAGAGTGATGTTTGTACATAAATGACCGTTTGACTGCATCACCTTACATAATCTTCAATAGGTCACCAGGCAAAATACAACAGCCGGAGCACGATGTATTATGAGGATTTGTCATTGAAAATCAAGAGTAACGTCTCAAATACTATTAAACTGTATTGAAGAAAAACATGTTAAAAACTGTGGTTAAATAAATTATTGCAAAGCGATTACAGGACAAAAAGGTAAATGAGGAGCCGACCTGCTCTCCTTCGCCGACTTGTCACACTCGATATCAAACTGCCATCTCTCCAGCACCTCGTTGGTCTCCAGACACGTGATCACCAGCACCAGCTTCTGCACTGTGCACTCAAACAGCCATTCTGCAACACAGAGAACACACATTCACTGACTTGGTAGGAAATACAACATTTGCATTTCACACAGCAGACTGAGGAACTGAGATGGACAAGGTGTCTGTTTGTTTGAGCCTCATCAGTTCCATCTTCTGGCAAAACACTGAACATGCCTAAAAGCTGTTTTGTGGTGGGAAACAATATTAACAATAACTTATATTTAAGTTCTTAACTTAACTGAACCCTTAAGGACCATAAGTGGCTACAGACAATACCATCAGGCATCAGCATGAGTAGGAACATTGTGGGAGTCCGACACCAAGAATACCTGCGTATCCTGTGTGAGACTCCCACAATTATTGTTTTTATTTCTTATTCTTCTCCTTTTAATTTCCAATTGAGCTTCACCGCTCTCTCTCCCTTCATCAATTTAATACAATAATCCAGATGTATCACCAAACAAGATGGTATGACCTTAAATATGATTGAAATGTGTGTTACAATGAATGGATGTATTATCTACACAATACGCAGCAAAATATATATGTATATTTCATTTTCACATATTTGAAAGATATCTGTTCGTCAATCATAATAAATACAAAGAGTTGCACCTACAGGTATAAACAATAATGCAACAGTGTTTTGTGCAAATGGAAACGTGTTATATGAATACAGGGCGGTGAAGTGAGATGTGATCACAAGTGGTCACTATGAACTTGTGATCGGATCACTAACAGCAGGTCTGAGCAGTAGACTCACACCACATGTCAATAATGGCAGAAATAAAGCCAGAACATGGCCTCATCATAGTTCTTCAAACAAGGCGAAACAATAAGATGTATAACCTTTACCCGTAGGTTTTACTCTCATCTCTTCTCCAACTGTGAGACATGGAAGATGAAGAGAGAAGAGAACCACTGAGGCTACCTTTGAGTTGAGCCACTACATTGGTCAGGTAGTTCTTCAGTTTGGGATCGGTGGTGAGTTGAAGGCTCATGTCATAGTTGCTGACTCTGGCGAACGTCTCCGGAGGATAGATGCCCCGCTGGTATAAGATGCTGTTGATGCCAAATGCTGTGGTTTAACACAATGAAGTTTCAGTGATTATCATAGTTAAAGTTAGGCGGCGAAACATATTTCACAAAAGGAGACATGCAATGAGAACAAAATAAAACTATAATGCACCAAAACATACCTCAGCAAACACATTGACTGTACAAGTATGACTGAGGCACATAAGAGTTAAAGGTGTACTGCTACATGTGGTAGAAAACAATGAAAGGAGAATATGGAAATATTAAAAACAGATGAGACATGACGCCCATTGCTGTCACGGTATCACAGCAGGAAGCTGCTTTCCTCAACATTTATCATCGGTCTTCAAACGACAGATTGTAGAGATGATGCAACATCAGATGAAGTACGATGTATTTCATCTTTGACTGGCATCATTCTTCTGTGGTCCTTGTTAGTCGGATCCACTGTAACATCGGTGGTGGACGGAGCACTTTCATGTGAACACTTGTTAGCTTAAAACTCAGACTAAGTTTACTGTTAAAGAAAGAAGATGCTTGTTTGATTGCGTAGTCAAATTAAACGTGGGACAGAGGTTTTATACGAAACACCTCACTTACTTTGTCTATTTCTGGTTCGCTGTTTGAACCGTAACGTTTGACTACAGAGGCCCAGTGGAACCAGTCGAACAACGCACGCCTGCGTGTCGAAAACGGTCGATCGAGCTGTTGAAGACACGAATAACCCTAATAAATACTTACAGAAGAACTCGGCCACAAGCTCCGCACTTCCTTTGAGAGTGATACCCTTCAATGTGCTGGTCATTTTCTTAGTTCAATTAGTTTCCCCCCGAGTGCGGTTTTCTTTCTCTCCGTCGGTGATTCCACTACCCGCCGCCTGATTTCAAATTTCTCCTATCATGCGCATGCGTGAAAGAGCTCTTCGTTCTTCTTCGTCTGGTTCAGCTTTGGAAGATCGTAATCACAATCTAGGGTCCACACCGCCACCTATTGTACAGGCCTATGTAATACAGCTCTGGTTAACATTAGAATTACATTTCATCCAAAAAAAGATTATATTTTCTCCAACAACACGGTATTTCTAAACAAATCATCGCTCCTCTTGGAGAGTATTTCATCCCTTCTCCGTTTGTTCTTATAAAACCGATTCCCATCCTCGTCTGCCCCGTCTCATCCTTTGTGACGACATTAATGTCAGCGTTCAGTGTTATAAATTTCATCAGAATGTTTGCATAGTTGTGAGTTAAGTTTCCCCAGCAGAATTGTTTTTTATTTAATCAGTATGATCAAACCTTTCTCTTGAAAAAACTAGTCCCTCTTCTTCTCTTCCTGTTAACACCATGTGCTCCAACTGTCTTTTGTACTGTGTAATATGTTCTGCTCTCTGTGCACGACGCTGGAACATATCAAGGGCTTCAAAATTAGAGTTGCTCCACCCTACTGAGTGTTTTTTGACTGCATTTTTTACAAGATAATGGAAGCCACTGGGATATGATTACATTGTCTAACTACTGGATTGAAGGACGAAGAACAATGTCCCTCCACTGGCTATCCTTAATACTATGCATTTGATTTCATTCTCCTAAACATGGAAGAGGCCGGGAGAGAAAAGGAATCTCTACAACAGGAAAACACAGATGCCAAGAAGGAAATTGCAGATTCCGAAGAAGATCAAGTGAAACTATTCCATGAGGAGAAACTCTGTGTTCTGGAGGACGGCACTGGAATTGATTTTAAAGAGATGAAAGAGACAATTGAGAAGGAAGATTCTAAACATGGAACATCAAACAAAGACAAAGAAAAGAAGGATCAGTTTCATTTAACCATTTAACCTCACTCGTGAAGACGATGATGATGATGATGATGATGTCAACACACGTTCCCTTTCTTGGACAAAACAGAACCACCAGCTGATTCAATCAGAGCTAAAGACAAACAAGGTGGTGGGAAGGGGACAGACTCCACCGACCAATCACCAAGCTAATACTGTCAATGCAAACATGCAACAACTAACTATTTCAGGGGTGAACTGTTAGATCAGATCTATTCTCTGAAAGGATTCATCAACTGCAATACAACTCATGTAGTAAACTACCTACAATGTCCTGTGGCTATCTGTCAGTGTGGAGAGAAAAACTAAAACTGAAGGAGAGCGTCACTGAGCATGTCAGCCGCAGAGGAAATGGGGATTATCACTGGCTTAACATGATGAACTGCACCATGGATGAAACCTGGACTCACTCACAGCAAGAAGCCAAGAGAGGAGAATATAAACTAAAGACATCGTTACAATTAGAATCCAAGTTAAGAGTCCCAATGATTACTGGCCTGAATGAAGAACTGGATCACAGTCACAGTGTGACGAGGCAGGTGGGCAAAGAATGAACTTTTCCATACAAAGGCCTCCAATTAGCATTTGGGGCCCTCATAGCCGTTCTTACATGCAGCGGTTAATGTTTCCACTGACAGTCGATAGTTACAGAGTGACTATCGACTATTGATCAATGATGTCAGATGGAGTTCTATCATTTCTTTGTGCATTTTCCACCATCTGTCAAACCAATTTGCTGTGGCCCCCCTGGCACTTCCTGGTGTCTCCCAAGGGGCCCTCGACCCCACTTTGAACACCAGGGCTCTGGAATATTAAAAGTCTCACACAAAATGGCCAGTGGGCCAACTTCATCTACCTGAAGGGGCTGTAAGTCAATGTGAGAATGACCAAACTGATTTAGCATTCGGGGAAATGGTTGTAAGGAGTTAAACATCAGGTGAGCAGTGTTCAGTAACAACTGAACATCAGGTGAGCAGTGTTCAGTAACAACTGAAACATCAGGTGAGCAGTGTTCAGTAACAACTGAAACATCAGGTGAGCAGTGTTCAGTAACATCCGTCCATCAACTCATCTCAGGTGTCTGAACTGTTTCGGCCAGCTGAGCTTCAGTGAAAGCTAAAACACATCAGTTTCTAATGTGATGTTGGAACTTAATCTGAGGTCGTTTACATCCAGTTCTACCATGTTCTACAAATGTCTCTGCCACATGTGTGTAGCTCCATCATGGCTTCAGGTACACACACACACCAGCTGCCGTGTTATCGTTGCAGTCCCGTGTATCCAGCGACTGAGCAGCAGAGAAAAAGCTCTTTTCAACAGAGCTCATGTATGGTGAAAGAAAGTCAGTGTGCTGCGCAGACCTGCTGCTCATTTATTCATGTCAACCATGCTGGTACACACACACACACACACACACACACACACACGGACACACGCACAAACACAGACACACACTCCTTGAAGCAGAAGGCCGTCTCACACAGCTCAACCTGGACCAGCAGACTGCAGCGCCTAAAAATAGCTGGGCGGCTGCGATGTGGGCGTCCTTTGTGTGAGGCTGCCTGGGACGTCAGTAAAGATATCACCCCCCCCCCCCCCCCACACACACACAGATCCTTCCCCAGTTTTGTGTTTTTAAAAGTAGATTGTATTTGTTTTCCTAATCACCAGCCACCTCGGCCACACAGACACAGGATGATGGTGAATGTTAGTATCTGACCTGACTGATGTCAGTCACTCCTAAACATCCATAACTGCTAACATGAGCTAATATCAGACAACACCAGCTACTAACGTAACAGACCAACTGAGGCAGCAGCAGAGGGATGAACTGATGAATTCATTAATTCATTCTCATTTCAATCATTTACACGTATCCGTACAGTGACGTGTCCACCAAGATGTAACTGTGTTTCTGTCACTTCACGTCGGAGCTGCAGCTCCACGACTTGTTGTGGTGCAACACAGCAGCGTCTCTGTGCAGCTCTGGCAGGGGGGGGGGGGACACCGTGAACTCTGTTATCCAGTCATGAAATTCAAATGTAAATATATTTGACTATTCTGTAATTTACTTGAGAAGATAAATTATGTTCAACTACATGGATCAACTTCTCACCTGAATAATGGAACTCAGTTATGGAGGAATATAAATGATAATAATTATTAGATATCAGCCGATGTTAAAACTCATCAAATAGATTTCTAGATTTAAAACATAGACGTCGAAAGGAATAACAACACTTTACTCAAAAATACACCCAGGACGGTTAAAGGAGGATCTAACAAGGAAGAACAAGATGTGATCAGGATTTACTGCTCGTCATCACTTCGATCAAGGTGTTAAAGACGACCGGTGCTCAGTACATTCAGGAGCCCGAGGTACCGGGTCCAGACTGGGTACGGACGTCTTCACAAGACAACCTCACTTCAACCTCATCAAATGGGTGAACTTTGGAATGAATCTCACATGTGGAATGAAGTTACAGCATTTTCTTTTTTTCATGGCAAAACATCTAAATGTGAAGCAACATCCAAACCTGAGTTGTCCTCTCAGTGAAGTGTCTGTTGGCATGGCGACCGGTGAGCTGACATCCATCCTGCCACTGGTCTCTGTGTAACAGTGCTGCCCCACCGAAATGATTCACATACACGGGCGTTTAGCAATACAGCTTCTTTCCAGAGCTTCAGCCGGCTGCTGGCTGCACAGATCAGAGGGTGGCTGCAGTGTAACAGCAGAATATGTTGCTGCCAGATGGGCTGCTGGATTTAAAGGGAATCCGAGAATTAAAGCTGCAACAAAATCCCAGAAGTGTCTGTTTATGGGCTCGTCAGCACATTCACTGTGCCAGGAGGTCGACCACAGGGCTGGAATGTGGAACCTCTCCGGTTCTTTCTAGATTGTATTGGGTGCAGACGCTGGTGTTGTTCATGCTGTGGAACCTGCAGCCGACAGAGCAGCTGAACATCTCTGACTCTTCTTCTCTCTGTTGAGGCAGATCTGAACTCTGTCCCTCAGCTGGAGAGGTGACACCCTGTGTGTTTGTTCCCTGCATGTATCCATGTGTCAAATGTATGACGGAATGTTTCCCTCAGGGATGAAGACAACCAATGATAACACTCAGCTTCAGGTGGAGACCAGCCCACCGAGCCCCTGTGGAGGACCTGCAGTAGGTCTCCTGGGCTCAGACACCAACGCATCAGTTCTTTATTCTGACTGAACTCCAACTCATAGACTCATTAAAAAGTTCAACAAATTCAGTTTCATTAAGTTTTATTTGAAAACCCCGAGATGTCGATGCCTGTACAACATGTAGACTCCAACACTGTCCTCAGAGTAACGACCCTCAACAAACGATGCTCCACCGGCCCGCAGGCCCGGCGGTCTGGTGGTCAGCAGTCGGAGGAGAGGATGGCACTGCTCCCATGGATCACATCCCGACCGGCCAATCAACCAGGTTATTCATTCACAAAGACTCAGGACTTTGGGTTGTCTGTCGCAGGACAATGATCATACACCGGAAACCACTGAAGTCATGACGGAACCAGACCACTGGAATTAGGCCAAACGTTGACAGGACGGTGCAGCTGAAACATGTCCAGCACCGGCCGAGTGTGTGGGCGTCTTTACCCTCGGCAGAGTGACTTCATGTAATAAATCAAACGGTGTAATCTCTGGCTGCCATGCAGCATGTAACCATGAAGGGAGGAGGGGGGGGGATGGGTGCTGATGTGTCTGCTGTCAGCTGGGAAACATGGAGCTGCTCATTGGACCGTGTCGACTCCACCAGAGACGTGGAGGATTTATGTCCCTGGATTGTCTATCTGACATGGTCACCATGATAAGAACAATTAGATTGTAGTCTAATCCTGGCGTTGATTACTCGTCTGCTCTGACCGTCAAACTTACCTGATTACAAATCATGAATTGTGGATGAAGGTCCCACACATGGACCGACTGCTGTTCACTGCTGCTCTGAACACACTCCGATCCTCGACTCGTCCGTCTCACATGACATTCCCTTTCTGTCCGCTGATCAAAGGTTATCTGCTGTGAG